>NDXB01009336.1:0-12976 GCA_002631895.1 Agapornis roseicollis
CTCTCCAATGTAGAGACAAGGATGTCGTGTGGGACAGTGTCAAACACTTTGCACAAGTCCAGGAAGATGACATCAACTGCTTTACCCCTGCCCATCAGTTCCGTAGCCCCATCAAAGAAGGCCAACCTGACCACCAGCAAATTGGTCAGGCAGGATTTCCCCCTAGTGAACCCATGCTGTCACCAAGCACCTCGTTGTTTTTCATGTGCCTTAGCATGCCTTCCCGGAGAATCTGCTCCCAGATGTTGCCAGGCACAGAGGTGAGACTGACTGGTCTGTAGTTCCCCGGGTCATCCATTTTCCCCTTCTTGAAAATGGGGGTTATATTTCCCCTTTTCCAGTCATCGGGAACTTCACCTGACTGCCATGATCTCTCAAATATGACGGCCAGTGGTTCAGCAACTTCACTAGCCAGCTCCTTCAGGACCCGTGGCTGGATTTCTTAAGGTCCCATGGACTTGTGCACGTTCAGGTTCTTAAGGTTGTCTCAAACCAGATCCTTTCCTACAGTGGGCTCAAGATCTTCATTCTCACAGTCCCTGCATCTGCCTTCCAAGACTTGTGTGGTGTGGTCAGAGCCTTTGCCAGTGAAGACTGAGGCAAAGAAGTTGTTCAGAACCTCAGCCTTCTCCAAATCCTGTGTAGCCAGTCTACCCAACAGCTTCCGGAGTTCACCTGATAGCTTCTGGAACTTCGGCTTCCTTTTCCTTGTACACAAGATAGTTACTTAAGTAATAACCTGGTGAGCTAATAACTGTTACTGCTATGCAGCTTTTCCTATGCAAAAGTCTCCATCAAGTAATTTTTATTTTTATCTGTTTGTTTGCTATTGCATTATTCAACACATATATGATCAAAACTCCTTTTTCCAAATAGCTTCAATGTATTTTTGTTCCCTCAGGCATATCTATATTGCAGGAACTTTGACTTACCTATTTTATTCTTAATTCCAAAACACAGACAATAAAAACATTTATTTCAATCCTCACTTTTCTACGTCTTTGAATCAAATTAATATAGAATCATAGAATAGTTAGGGTTGGAAAGGACATTAAGATCATCTAGTTCTCATAAGCAGGGACACCCCACAGTAAACTATGCCATGCAAGGCTTAGTCCAATATACTATGTTTCTGTGTAACTGTGCAACAGATCTGTCTTGTAGCAGCTTCTTTACCTTAAAAACCTTTGTAGGATGCAAGCCAAGTGAAAATTTTACCCCTCCAAGATGACACAGGAAAACGTGTCAAATTTTAACTTAAATTTCCCATAAAGTTGAATTATAAGGAATCCTGGGTGGCAAGTTACATTTAATAAGCATGGAAAAAAAACAAAACTGAAGGTTGTACATGCTGAGAACATGCAATTGGAAGATATTCCTTCAAACATTGAAACATTCAAGGCCACACTGCACAGGCCTCCAAGCAACCTGATCTAGTTGAAGATGGTCCTGCTCATTGCAGGGGAGTTAGACTAGATGACATTTAATTGTCCCTCCCAAACCAAAGCATTTTATGACTTTTCTCTTTGTCCATATTCAACAATAAATCTAGACTTTCAGAACTGTTTTGGCAAAACACGTCCTAAAACAAAAGAACAATCCTAAAGGAACTCATCTCACCAGATGCTGAAGTTCTTTCAAGTCCCTACAGACCATGTAGAAGACACCAAGCAGAATATTGATATATGCAGAATAGAAGTCTGCAGAATATTCTGGGGGATGATTCTGAGACAAGATCTTCTGCAGATGTCCTGTTTAAACAAAGATAAGTTTTGCTTACTTAAAGCTAACTGAATAAACTGACCACATCTTACAAGTTAAGTGGGAAAACAAGCTATAATCATCACTAAAAAAAACCCAAACCCACCAAAACCTACATTGATTAAAAGAACCGCCAAATATAACGGAACCAAAATTTTAGTTTGAGATGTTTTGGCAAGTGGAAAAAGAGAAGTCTTTCAGAGGTTGTGTGAATACAGACTTTTACATCCCAAAAGCTATTACATATCCTGATTCTTTAAAAGCATACTGATAGACACAGAAAAAGCATTTAGATGTTGTCTGACAAAAGTATTACTCAATCCCCAAAAGCAGATTAAAGAATTAGCTTACCTATGCTGTAATCAGGAAAATACAAGGTGAGTGGCTCAAAACACCCAGTATTTGGACGGAACAGTTCCCATACTATTTCACTGAGCAGGATAACTGTAACATTTCTGTCAGTCTACATGGAGGGGGTGGGGGAAGTGGAGGGAATACAGGGAGTAACAGGCAGAGAAGGAAAAAATAACACTGCATGTTACAATATCAATGAGAAAAATTACTGCTGTGACATTTCTGTTCCACAAAAATCATCAAACATAAAGTTTAATACAAATTACTGGGACAGTAATAAAGCTTCAGCTGGCCTTACCAAGAAGCTCATACATTTGCAGATTTTCATAATTACATGAGACTTCCTTGCATCCCTTGCCATTTCACTGACATGCAAGATAGGTGGGATTACAATACAATACTACACAATACCAATTATTGTACTGGTACTACATTCTACTGGTACTATTGGCTGGTACTAAACAACACCAAGCAATATGCCCAAAATTAAAACAGCATTTTACTTTGGTAATTAAACCCAGTCTTTCAGAACAAATGGGAGAATTTAAAAAGCAAAAGAGCGCTTGCTGCTTTCTGAAGCCAGCTATATAGTGCTTTATTTTAAAGGTAAGTTGTTTTTTCAAAAACAACAACAAACATTTCAAACCAAAACCATAGTATTAACTGTGTATTTTACCAAATGTTTTGCTAGTTACTAACAATGGCTGTATGCAGCAATGTATTATTTTTAACCAAGATTTTACTGACAAAATGCTTGAGTTTGATGTTTTGGTTAATAGCTAACAAAACACTTCATATTAAAAAAATATATTCCTTATTTTGGCCACCCTTCCATATATCAGCTTTTTTCTACGTAGCTGACTGTGAGGACGATGCATCATTCTTTTTGCAAGGTTTCTGCAATCATATTAAAAATCTGCATAACGGAAGATGCTTTTAAATATGGCTCTTCCAGAAGCACACTTTAAAACTATCAAGGCACCTCAAGAAAATAAAAGCAAGTGACCTGACTGAGTTGAAAATGCTTAATATGAGTTGTGAACGACTTGAAGGAAAAGTTTAAATGCTATTTCCCTTCCCTGAAATACAGGGAGAATCTTATTTACTCTTCTTACTTCCTGCCAAAGTGGCACCCACTCATATTCTTTGCTGTTTCTTCTTTCTCTGTTTTTATAGGTCTTTTTAAATTATTATTATTATTTTAACATGAGTATTTTTCTGTAGTTTTCTTTCAACTGTGTTCCTCTCCCAGATTTCCTAGTATTTTAGCTGAAGTAAGTACTGGGGTATTTTCAGTTAATTCCTGACAGACTTTCCAGTATGAAAGATCTACTTACTTCTCACCTTAATACTCAGAGAAGTCAAGCATCCTATGATCAGTTCTTTTCCAATCATTCCCCAGTCCCATAGAATCTTTCACCACTAATGAAGCTTGTCTCTCTTCACCCAAGGAAAGGAAGTGATGCAGGAGATGATCCTACAACATTCCTTTGCAACATCAGCTGCACAACAGCTTTACAAAGTCTCAGTCCAGAATCCAGAATCTGAGCAACTGGAATCTCAGCACTGAGCAAAGCTGACAAACTTATTTGGAGGTTACTTTTGAATTTGAGGATGTTTCCCATGTACATGTAAGTCTTAGCCTACGCTTTTTTGGTTTCAGAACAGCAATCATAAGCCTAAGTTTTCCTGCTTTCTCTGTCTGACAAGTTCTTTCTGCTTCAGGGGCAGAAAAATCCAGAATATGGGCAGAACAGACAAAAAGAGCCAGAGTACCAGCTGTCAGGATTAAGATCACAGCTGTGAATCAGTCTCCATTCAGTACACAGGGAAATCAATGTCACCAGAAGATTAAGAGTACCACGCAAAAGTCTTGAGATGACAAGTATAATTTCAGCTATTTAGATGTTCAGATATTTCAAAGTACCACCATCTTCTGGCTTCGTCTTCAGTTTCTTCTCAGAGAATGCACCAATTTTCCTTATTCCAAGGTATAAGCTTTTATACTTCAGAAGTGAAAGAGAGAAAGGTACAGTAGTTTACTCCAGTCAGAAACATACTGTGCTGCAGTTCCAGTGAAAGTGTAAAATCTCTCTGCCAACATAAAGAACATTCATAGCTGCTGAACTGTGCAGCTCCAGCCACAATTAAATAGCTGGCGGTCTACTGACCAAGCTGCCCACCACACAGGGCTCTGAAGCTCTACATGGGAGAAACTTGAGGAAGACAAACGTTTTCTGAGTTGCAAATTCACACTTCCTATGCTGAATTCAGCACTCAATGAACTCTATGCTGAACATACTCACTTAGTGTTGTTTGGGCTCTTTTGACTTGGCAGCTGACTCACAAGCAGGCTTTGGATTTCCACACAAACATCTGACAAACTCTAAAAGGGGGTTTATTTATTTCTTTGTACCAAGCTAACAGGAGCTATACTGAAGCATCTCTTTACAGATTATAGTTTGCCTGAGATATTTTTCTGCAATTATTATAAAAATAAAAACGAAGAGTAGAAAAATTTCAGATTCTTCTTAAAACCAATGTTCTAGAAAAGACAGCTGTGCATCTGATACCAGCCCCAAAGGAATCTGTAACAGATCAGGTATCATAAAGCAAGATACTATCAAACAGAATTTAAATAAAAAACCCAAAAAACCCTAAGAGTATGAGAAAAACGTGCCAAAATCCTGGTTCGGTTTCTAGCTTTGACTGCAGACAGTTGACTATTTGATGGTGGTGTGTAGGGGGAGATTAATTTTGCAACATTTTTGATCTAAAGAATCATGCATCTTGATCTGTGAGCCTGGATGGACAGACACCACATGTTCAGTTACTTTCAATATGCAGGACACACACGTTAAGTTTTTTCCAGATACTTACCAACTCTTGAAGCCTAAGAAATCCTGGCAGGATGTTTGCTTCCATTTCCCTCAGCTGTTCTGCTCTATCCAGTACCTTTTAACAAAGCAATGATCTTATTACATAGAGAATGTCAACTTCCATTCTCATGTGCATTTGAAATTAATTCTTAGCTGCTGGAAACTCATTTCACTAATGGCTTTTAGACAGCAGAAACCACCCTGTAAGCAAGCAACATCACAGAGATTATTGCTTCGGGTGTGCTTCCAGGAAGCCCAAGCAGCTCTGCCACCTAAAAAAATATACAATCCCCAGGCAAGTAACATTCTCACGCCTTATGGCAATTAAAAATTGCAATGCAATTATACCAGTCAAGAATATCACTGATAAAGCCATATCATCATTAGCAACCATTGAAACCTTGAATTTTTTTTTCCAAATTCTTCTTATATTTCAACATCACATAGTATGGTAGCACTTGATCACCTGTAGGATACCTATCTTTTTCCACTATGAAATTATTTTTCAGAAAGAAATAAGAGCTGATATTTTCAAAAAGTCAGCTATCATCTAGAATTCACACAACTGAATCTTGAGAGAAGCTTTTCTTGCCATCATTGGCAGCCTAGAAATTTACAGGTTTTATTGTATTATATGCAGTCCTCACAAAAACAGATATATAGCGTATGTACAGCTTAAAAAAGAAACACTTTAAACAACCAACATTTCGGAGCACAGACGAGAAGGAGCATGAAAACATGCATGTTTATCCTCTAGGGGATAAAAAAATATAAATTGCATTCCCAGTACACTTAAAACCTTGTCAGGAATAAAAAAAAAAAAAAAAAAAAAAAAAAAAAAGAGCTAAACAATTCTGTGTATTCTGAGGCTGGTTAACATCAGACACAGGACAGCAGGATTTTTCCACCATAAAATCCTGGAGAGAGAGACAGAACTTCTGACACATGGCCATTTTCTTAAAANTGTCAGGAATAAAAAAAAAAAAAAAAGAGAATAGAACACATTTCTTCCGGTGTTTTATTTACCATTCACAATATAAATGTAAATTCCTAAGTCCATTACTTCTTTTGAATTACTGATGTTGAAACACAAACTATAGCTGTCTGGAAAATTATTATCTGTCTTATCTCTTTACATTTCCTCCCCACACCAAGTCCTTAAGACATCTCTCATATCTGTTGCCCACAGTAAGAAAAAGAGTTTTATGTGGACAACCAAGAGACGTTTTATGCAAATGATATTTCAAAATCACACCATGCAGGAAAAAGCCCTGACAGAGCAGTATCTCTGCTATAATAGCTCACACTTCTTGGGAATTTGTTTAAAACTACAATACAATGCATGACTTTATACTGACATCTGTATTTGGTTTATATAATAAACAGTTCCAGGAATGAGAACTGCTTTATGTTCCTGACCAAACAGAGGCTACATATTTTTATTAATAAAACACTGCTTATTGGATCCAGTGACATGCAGCTACCAAACACAAAGCTTTAAGGTCTTTAAGGTCTTGATCTAAGCAGATCTTACTTTTTAGTTAAGCAGGAAACAAAGTGGAGTTTCTATTTGCAGAAGATAAAATATCCTGTGACCCTGACTTGTGGAATATGTCAAGTGATTCACAGAAACCACCAAACCACAATTCCATGCCTTAGTTTTAATACAGTTTTAATACAGATGTGACAGCTTTCGGCTTTATGAAAAAATTGTACATTTTAGAACTGTCTGCTGATTTGTATTAAAACCAGCAGCTTGTTACTTCTGTAAAGTGCTAAATACTGTAAATGGATGAATGACTACAAGTTATATCTGCTCCAATTTGCCAGGTAGTTAAAATGAATAAAATTCATTTTCATAAGTAATAACACACATTCAGCACCCATGCTTCAGGTAAGAGAAACATTTGGAATGCTTTGCTTGAAAGTAAACATTTATCTTAATTTGCTCTGAGTTAATTGAGCTGAAATATTACATTATTTACTACTGAAATAAAATACAATAAATTAGCTTTGCCAGTTTACCAGCATGCTGGTCTTCCATCAGTCCCAATTTAAACCATTCTACAATAAATCCAGATGACACAGGTTAATATACATGAATTGACTTCCCCTGTTCCTATCTGATCCCTTGCAGAACTGAACTGAGATAATAATTTAATACTTAATTCTTCTGATTCACAACTATTTACATGATACAATTGAAACTCTCTAGGTATTTAATGCATTTCTTTCTACAAGCATTGTTCATGAACTTTTTGTTTTCTGAGTGATACTAATTTTCATGTAACACATTAAGCATTCCTTACTGATGTAGAACAGTATTTTAATTCAAATATTAATCTCAAATTAAAATTTTACTATATAGAGTGTTTTGTGCAATTTCTTAATTTTGTTCTTATGGAATTGCTGAAGGATGCCAATACCACTTTTGTGACAGTAAATTAAAATGAATTATCTATGTGTAACTTCTTACCTATTGTAAGTACTGGTGCCTATTTTCTTCATTCAATTTTTAAGTATGTCAAATTTACTAACTCGTGAGCTGTAGGAGACTCTGAGCTAGTACTATTTCCACTAAGCATAGAATCATAGAATAGTTAGGGTTGGAGCATAATATGAAGTTACAACTAAGTACCTAATTATTTTTAAATTGAAATAGAACTTATTTGATTATAACCTGTGAAACAGAACAAAGAACGTTCAGTGATTATTGTTCAGTATGCTGAATGGTCAGTAATTATGAACATCTATCTGAAATAAAATCAAAGCAGTATGCCCCTTGATTGCTGTGAGAAACATGCAGACTGATTACCCAGGGTCATTAAGCTTTTAATCTTGAACCACTTCCATGTTTTCTTAAATAAGCAATTTCACCTCTTTTAAAATAAACTTAATTCCTACTGCTGGCCTGAAACCTAAGTGCATGGCTTTTGCAGGTTTACAATGCATATACAGTTACACATCACTAACATGATGGTATTCAGGTTCTTTTTGAGATAATCAATTGCATTCATCCAAGTGAGAGCTAATACAATAAGAAGGGTTTGAGGAATCTGTGTCCTTTTTCAGACCTTTTATATGTCTGAAATTTGTTTCTATGTTCATCTCCCAGCACAATAAATGCTATTACAGATGTCTGTAAATTTTGATGTCTTTAGGCAGCTAAGATTATCACAGGGAAAAAACAAAACAAAACCAAAAATCACAAACCCTAGTGTTCTAACTAGCACACTGATTTAACCATTCCTGTGATCTAAATTCCTATTATTTTTCCTGCAGTCTGCCTGTTTATTCCATTTGAGTGTATTATCAAATGTTTCATTGCAGACTTTTTTTCCATCTTAATTTTAAAATTACAGTTCTTGTCTCTGAGGGCCACAAGCCTAAGATTTAAGATCTCAACTGCACTTTTACGGAGGAAATTTTGCATTTCAGTTCTTTAATACAGCTTCTAACTTGAATCTGTTCTAGCAAATCAATTCTTGTCATTTGCATGCTCTGTAGTTCACTTCTGCCTTGCTTCCCACCACTTTCTCATTTCTGAGGCTATCTTCCCAAGGAAAGAGATATGCATGACTTACTAGTTATTAGACAAACACAGGCTCTCTATTTTTAAAAATTCCGTGATACCATTACATATCCAATTTAAATATGCAGTATAACTTATGCTCATTATGAGTTATGCTATGCCGGTTTTTGTGTAGAAAAAGTTCTAAAACCAGGAAAAATACAGAACCTCATCTAAAGCCAGTAACACAACAGAAAGAATCTACCATTATCAACAGATTCTGAATGAGGTCTACACAGAAATATTGTGAAAACTGCTCTATGCTGCACATACTTCATGTACAAATTATCCATAACAATTATTCACACCCTTTTAACAGGAATGAAACTGGAACATTAAAATTGTATTACTTACAATGTATAATGTTTGATCTTGAAGCTCTTGAGTTGCAACAGCTTGTTTAAACAGACGTACAAAGTCATTGAAAGTATCACAATGCACTTGAAAAGTCTGTTCTGTCTCAGGAGAACAACTCTGCAACTGTGTGAGAATTTCTTCTAAGAGAAGTCGTGAAGTAAAGCATTCTATACAGTTCACAAACACATGAGGAAGCTGAAAACGATAAAAAATGAGACAACTTACAAAACAATTTACCTTTTTCAGTGTGAATACTCCAGAATAATATTCTCTTCCAGATGAGACAATGCAAGAAACCACACCCTGTCAATACAGAATGTAAACCAAAGAACCTTGGGAAAAAAACACAATTATTTATGGACCTAGTGAAAATATTACGTATCAGAAAGTGAAGATAGATCTGATGAATCCTCATGTGAAACACAGTTTCTCTTCTAATTACATTCAAAAACTGAAACACAGTGTGTCTTCTATGTGTAAAAATTGTGAGCAATGCTTAAAAAGAGAACAGTTAAAAAAGTAACATTTAGTTTGAAGAGAAGTTAGACAACTGTAACACATTACAGTATTATAAAATAGTCCATTAAAAGTTACAGTGTCCAGATAACATGAGCTTCTCAAACTTATACTGTAAAGACAATAATCCAGGAACACACTCCACAAAATATATTTGTAAGTACCAATTTAGTAATATTGAAAAGGCTATTTGTCCATAAATAGAAGACACTACAGACTATGTAATAGTACAGTATTCAAACTTGCATGAGGCAAAAATTTTCTAGCAACTCTGTTTTTTAATAAATAGATTATTTGCACAGCTCTATACTCTCTGGTAAGGCGTATGCTCTCCTTTCACACTGAACACTAAAACCTCTGGAAAACATTACTCATTGGGATACATATGCATTACTTGCAAAATTAAACTTCTGACACAGGAAGGTGTGTGTCTATAATAACAACAAAAAGATCTAAGTACTTCATGCCAATCTTTTTACTTAAATCACAATATATGGCATATGATTCAGCAGATGTGGGAAAGTGTGGGTATATGCTGGCAATCCAGCCAAGCAGCATGTAATAAAAAGCTTTCTTATGATTTTACACAGTATTAAAAGAAAGGGGCTACACCCCAAAAACACCTATTCAAAGGGCTGCACCACCACAGCAGGAGAAAAGCTGGGTGCCTAGATGTGATTCACAACACCACATTATGCCCGAGACACTTAGCTTGGCAACAGCCAGTTCTATAGAAGCAGTTGCTGCTTAAATCCTATTCACTTCCAGCATCCAGACATATGTCTGGATGTGTTGCAAGTGGGCAGCACAGTATTAGGAGTATTGCACCAAAAGTTACTGCATGAAAGAGGATCCTGAGCACTGTCTTCCAGCTTTCTCCCTTTACAGAATTTTTAATGAAGGGGACGTTTGCATAATACCCAGTCCTGCAGGTAGTCATTAACAGGTTTAGATGGAAACTTCTGTGATGACAACCTTCACCCTCAGGGGACTTTAAAGGATGTTTTGGGAAAAAATAGGACAAGGAAAAGAACTAGAATGAGTAATACACATTTGCTAACAGAAAAAGAAAGGCCACAAAAGTGGCAAGAATCTAGTGCTTAAAAGTCTTCTACCAACGTTGACCAGAAAGAAACTAAAATGGACTTCAGGCAGCAATCTATCATTCTTCAAAAGAATTATTTATGTAAGAAACATGCATTCAGCCACAATAACCCACTACTTCTACATAGTTGAGATTCTCACATGACATTCAAAATAACATGGTTTAAAAATAAAAGAGGGGAGATTCAGGCTGGACGTGAGGAAGCAACGTTTTACCATGAGGGTGGTAAAGTACTGGAACAGGCTGCTCAAAGAGGTGGTGAATGCACCATCATGGGTGACATTCAAGGTCAGGCTGGATGTAGTTCTGGGCAACCTGATCTAGTTGAGGAAGTCCCTGGTCACTGCAGGAACATTGGACTAGATGACCTTTAAAGAGCCTTTGTAACCCAAACTATTCTATAATTCTATGATTCTCTGCCTGCAGCCCCTTCAACTGAAATAAATCTGTTCATGACAAAGTTCCTACTTGAGGTTAGCAACATAGAGCAACTACAGTATTAACCATCAAGGATAACTCATCCCCCAGTGAACAGCATTACAGCAGTTTTCTTCCTTAACAATTGAGGGGAAAAGAGTTTGTAGTCCCAACTTCCCAGGAATGTAAGGCTCTGAAATCAAAACTGAACAATGAATTCTCAGTAGTTCCCACTTCACATATTCTAGTGTCATTCGTCTTACCAATCCTGCTTGACCTACTTCCTTCTCACTCCTACACTGTTTTCTAAGAGAAGGAATCCAAAGGAAGTTCACGTTAGAAGGCAAAGTTGAAAAAGAATACACAGCCCTAAAATTTCTGGAAGTGAAGCTCATACAGGAGGAAACAGCAACAGCACTGGCATGGGAGAATAAGATCCATCCCACCAGCAGAACACTTGGCAATGCCAGGCTTAGTAAAGATAAACACACCTGGAAAATTGACTTTATTACATTAGAAACTGTGAATGGCATACTGATTATTACGGTTTTTAACTTATAACACGTATCAAGCTATGTTTTGAGGACCTAGAAAAAATTAAAGTACACAAAATTCGTATTTCCGAACAGATTCTGAAAATGTATACTAAAAAGGGCTATCACTCCCCTTTTCCCATTTAGAGCTGATTTATTGTGCAACAGGAATTAGATCAACTGTTCCTATGCAATATTACTCCAACATTGTTTCTTTTTGAAAGTGTCAGATTTTCCTGCTTCTATAAGAGGGCTGATTCAATCTAACCAGATCTACTGCAATGAATATAACATTCACCTTAAGTCTGCAAAAACAACTACCAGTGTAAGAAAGAATGACATTTGCCTGGTACTCAACTACTGATTTTCACCATAACATAGAACCACAGAACCACAGAATGGTTTGGATTGGAAGTGACCTTAAAGATCATCTAGTTCCAACACACCCTCCACTAGCCCAGGTTGCTCAAAGCCCCATCCAACCTGCTCTGGAACACTTCCATGGATGGGGCAACCACAACTTCTTTGGGCAACTTGTTCCAGTTTCTCATCACACTCATATCAAAGAACTTCTTCCTAATATCTAACTTAATCTCCCCTCTTTGTTTAAAGCCATTCACCCTTGTCGTATTCCTACCTGCCCTTGTAAAAGTCCCTTCCAGGGTTTCTTGTAGGACCCCTGTAGGTACTGGAAGACTCCTATAAGATCTTCCTGAAGCCTTCTCTTCTCTGGGCTCAACAACCCCAATTCTCTCAGCCCATCTCCACAGGAGAGGTGCCCAAGCCCTCTGATCATCTTTGTGGCCCTCCTCTGGAATAGCTTTTTTTTTTTGTCCAGCAAATATGTACAGCTTGCATGTTCACTTTGAATGCTTTTAACAACTTTAAGCTCTTAGACTGACATTAGTGAAAACTCTTCTCACTGTTTTTCATATGCTCTCTCACTCTTTTTATATACAAGTAAAATTACTTTCAAGGAGAATTGCAAGAATATTAAAAAAAAAAAGTGACTCTCAGATCAAACTGGAATCATCATAAGAGTTAGTTATTTGTCTCTGGAGCTGTTTAAGATTAAGTCAAGGGAATGAGCATAACAAAATTTAGCTCCTTTCCTTCTTTTTTAAACTTCCAGAGAAAAGTTATTATGATTTATACTCTATTTCATATGCACAACTTCATTTTATCCTAATTGCACTAGAGAGAGAAGCAACGCATTCATCACACAGTAAACGAAGGAAAGAATAAAGAAGGCAGAAATGGCTGAGGAAAACCCATTTCAAGAAAGCAAAAGCTTGTTTGAGGGACCATCTGCTACAAATAAATTCTAAGTTCAATAACCATTATGAACATTCTTACCTGTAAAGTGCTTAGGAGAGTTTGCATAACATAAGTCTTTCCACTAGACGTATGTCCATAGATAAAGATCGATGGAAAACTAAAATGGTGACGCTAGGGAAACAAAAAAAAAAAAAAAAAAAAAAAA
>NDXB01009336.1:13097-136085 GCA_002631895.1 Agapornis roseicollis
AAAAAAAAAAAAAAACCAACAGTTTTTGTTGTTTCAATTTTTTTCATTCAACAGATATAGATTTATCTATAATGTTTCCCTTCAAAAGAAAAATTATCTTTTAAATTGAGACATTAAAAATAAGATACACCAATTATGATAGAATCAACATGACCAAGTTTTGTGTTTCATCTTCGCTGAAATGCTGGAAGGTTAAGTCCCAAGCATCAAGTATCACATAAAGCTTCCAGTGAAACTGTGACACAGGAGGATACATTTTCCATGAGAAAACAAAACAAAACAAACAGACACATAAAAAAATCAAATACCAAGACAGAAAAGCAGTGGGCTCTTAACTCAAATTAGTTAGCTGAGTGACACAAAATCTTGGCAAGCACAAATTGCAGGCTTTACACTGCCCTAACTTCTGCAAATGTTACAAACTGCTTTTCTTTCCATTAGCACTAAACAGAAAAGACAAAATTGTTTGGTGGAGGAGATGGTACAGGTGCCCGCTCTCCTCTCAAAAGGATATTATTTGATATAATACATCTATTTAATTAATGGTACTGATTCTGTATATTTCAGGGATTTTTTTTTTAAGATGTGAGGAAAATTAACTTGTCCTCTTTATTTCATTTTGAACAGGTATTTTTTGTGGTTTTCTCATTTCTAAGACTCTTGTACATGGACTTAAAGAATTAATACAAAACATAAAGACCTTTTATGAAAAACAATAATATTCAACTAATTCAAGATGAAGGTACTCTTGTGCAAGATACGCAGATACTCTTAACCTCCATCTTTAACAAGAATTTTAGTACCTATTTTTTAAGAAGAACCAGAAACAGGTATTAATTTCCATTTTTAACTGAATGTCAACTGCTTGTAAGTTTGCAGATGAAAATCCCTATTACCTTTTAGCATAACTTTGCCAGGTAGTAACAGGATCAGTTAACAAGCCAGTGATTTCCAAATCTCATGGCCAGCAACACAACTAATTAGAATCGGACCAATTTCATGCACTTAGAATTCAGATGTGCAGATAACTGAATTAATAGGTGAAAACAAAACACAATTTCTACTGCCACTAAAAAAGGAAAAAAAGAATACACCAGAACATTAGACCAGAGAAGAAGACAAGAGTTCTTCCTGGTACTATCTGGCAAAGATAGAACAAAGCCTTGGAGAAGTCATGCTTCAGATACAGAAGACACAAATGCCTGTAAGTTTGTTTGACTCCTTCCAGCTGCAAAACAGCTTTCAAACTTCAAATTCACTAGAATCTATCTGCCCAACAAAAAGGCAACCAAAGTATTATCATAATGGCAACACAAAAACCCTCTTAATTTTCTACTCTCCCTTCTGAGACACCAGAATGCGTTTGTTCTGCTCAAACCTACAATACAAAAAGCATTACCTCTCCAAATATTGACAGCAACAGGGACACTTGGGATTCTCTACAAGGCACCAGACTTTCCAACTGAAGCAGTGTAGCTGCTGGGTATGCTGGATGTTCAAGGTTAGGCATTTTGATGTTCCTGTAATCAGTCACTTGAACACGCATGTCCCATCTGACATGCAGAGACAAGAAATAAAGTGATCTGTAAAATAAAATGTTTCAGTTACCATTTGCTGTCACACACATAAAGGAGGAAAATGAAGAGGAACTGACATGATATATAAACAGACAGTCTAGCACAGGATAATGATATAATTATTGCAGACTTCATCAAAATTAACTTTACTATGTAAGGCATTATAGAGGCATTTTCATATCTGACAGAATTCAAAAAAATCAAATAAAAAGGAAAAGGCATCCAGGGTATGAGCAAATCAATATAACGAAGAATTGCCATAGTTTAGTTACCTGGAAAAATACATTATTTAGTTCTGGCTTTATCTACATTTAAAAGTAGCAGGGGAATAAACTGAGGAAAGCAGATTAGTTACAGATGATCACCTCCCTGGACAGCCAATAAACTATGATTTACAAGTAAAAGAGAAGATGTAGAGCACAAGGAAAGATGAGGATGACAAAATAGTAGCTCTTCAGATGTTAACAGGAATGTTCACCCCAGCTTAAAAGCAGCAGAGGCATATGGAAAAAATCCAGCTGATGGTAAAGACTGGAAATACTCCTTAAAAATAGCAGGAGTCCAAAACAGACAAAGCTGTAATATTAATTATAGTCTAGCTTTTAGACAAGGACTAGTCAAGAAAGACTAGTTTGCGTTTTGATTGCCCAGACACTGGGAAAGCTGGATTTTAGTGATAGAGTACGGAAAAACACCTCAGTCAAGGATACTACTTTGTCTGCAGCTCTAAAACTGCTGGAAAGATAGTACATTTGTCTGTAATGATAAGGACAACATGCAGAGAGAGAAATGAAGTGACATCAAGACTTGGATTCTGATTTTGCCAAATGTAACATTACTTGACAGCCAAAAATTTAAGTTTGAAAATTTAGGTAGGTGCAATAAAGACATCAGCTGACAGGCATATCTGTATGTTATGAAAACAAAGATAACAAACAAAGCACTCCAAAAACATTTAAATGTAAGTATTTGCAGAAAAACAAGTTATGCTGAGCATAAGTACAATGCCACATCAGAAAAGATTAGGAGATAAGTAACAGCATGGGAAATAGAAAAACAAACTGTCCTGAAGAAAAAAAGCATTATTTGGTTGCATGGACACGGGAGACAATGGGTAACAAGGAGGTTCACAAATACAAATATATTTACAGAAATACTTTGCAATAACACTTGTTCCAGGACCAATCTCTACTAAGTATTTCCATAAATAAATTTAGGGAAAGATGTTTTTCCTTTTATATTTTCAGTGTCTTCTGAAGTAAAAAACTGGAATTGAGAACGATCAATAGAAAAACAAGTGGAATTAATGGGGGAAAAAAGGATAACCCTGATAACAGAAGTAATGACAATATAATGAAATTCAATACTTTAAATTACACATATTTGCGAGTAATCATACCACATTTAGCAAGAACTACATTTAGATAACAAGAAACTGTAAGACTGAAGCAACCTGAAAATAGTAACAAGCGGTGTCCCTCAGGGATTGGTGTTGGGACCAGTGTTGTTCACCATCTTTGTTGGTGACATGGACAGTTGGGATTGAGTGCGCTCTCAGCAACTTTGCCGATGACACCAAGCTGTGTGGTTCGGTGGATATGCTGCAGGGAAGGAATGCCATCCAGAGGGACCTTGACACGCTTGTGAGGTGGGCTGATGCCAACTTCATGAAGTTTAACCATGCCCAGTGCAAGGTCATACACCTGGGTGGGAGCAATCCCAGGCACAGCTACAGGTTGGGCAAAGCGGATATTCAGAACAGCCCTGCTGAGAAGGACTTGGGGGTGGTGGTCAATGAGAAAATGAACATGAGCCAGCTTCAGTGTGCACTTGCAGCCCAGAAAGCCAACCATGTCCTGGGCTGCATCACAAGGAGCATGACCAGCAGCAGGTTGAAGGAGGTGATCCTGCCCCTCTACTCTGCTCTCGTGAGACCTCACCTGCAGTATTGTGTGCAGTTCTGGTGTCCTCAACATAAAAAGGACATGGAACTGTTGGAACAAGTCCAGAGGAGGGCCATGAGGATGATCATGGGACTGGAGCATCTCCTGCATGAAGACAGGCTGAGAAAGTTGGGGCTGTTGAGCCTGGAGAGGAGAAGGCTGCGTGGAGACCTCATAGCAGCCGTCCAGTATCTGAAGGGGGCCTATAGGGATGCTGGGGAGGGACTCTTCATTAGGGACTGTAGTGACAGGACAAGGGGTAACGGGTTCAAACCTAAACAGGGAAGTTTAGATTTGCTATAAGGAAGAAATTCTTTACTGTGAGGGTGTTGAGGCGCTGGAATGGGTTGCCCAGGGAGGCTGTGAGCGCTCCATCCCTGGCAGTGTTCAAGGCCAGGTTGGATGAAGCCTTGGGTGGCCTGGTTTAGTGTGAGGTGTCCCTGCTTATGGCAGGGGGGGTTGCAACTAGATGATTTTAACGTCCTTTTGAACCCTAACTATTCTATGAGAAACAAATCACTTATGTAGTAAGTATAAGAAATCAAAGTAATGCAGCTGTTGAGGAAACAGACACATAATCATACGTATTAAGACAAATTGCTTCCCATACAGACAATCATATAAATAGCATTGGACCATTTTATCAGACCAGCAAGATCAGCTTTGATCAAGTCTGCCCCCCATCCACTGTATCTATTCAGATGTTTATTCAAAATGGAATAAAGATTTAAAAAAATAAATAAAATAGCTTGATTAAAATTGCTTTCTAAAAAATGAGGTAGGAATAAATACCAAGCATGAAAAGAAAAAACTTCAGGCAGCAGCCTCCAGAACAGGGGACAAACAAGGAGGGAAGGGGTTTTAAAGAAAGCTGAAGTTTGCATGGATGTAAGAGAAGACCGCTCCTTTGTTGCCCTGACTACATGAGAACACAGCTGGACTTGGTATCCTAAACCCATCTAAAGCCAGAAGGTACTTCAGCTTCTCCATCCAGCTTCACTCAAGGAAAACACAAATCGCCTGTTGATCACACCATTGTCTGCCAGACCTGTTTGCTCCTCAAGCACCCCACCACATCAACTTACACTAAACATACTTAAGCCACTGGATGAAAACATACATTTCTATTGACTTTATGTAGGTCTTTCAATCTTCAACCAGTTCCTATCCTAAAGTTCACAGAAAAAAAGAAAAAAAAAAAAAGGATGCTTAGAGCAACACACTCACAAAACAATTAGTTTAAACTAAACGGCAATGCTGACACAAGGATTAGCATCATTAGGATGTCCCTAACCAGGAGAAGTTGCAACGCGGGTGTGTGTGACTCTAGCCAGATGAGGAGGGACAAACAAGTACTCTGCAGCTGAGTCTTAAGTCACGGTATCAGAAGCAGTGGTTAGATTTCAAGGCTGGATTTGTTGATTTAAGAGCACTTCTCAGTCCATCAGTCCTAACACACCCACACTTGGCATGTCTTTCTACACTTCAGCATGAGAGCTGACAGAACTGAAGAGACTCGCGTGCTTCTGCTTCCCCTTCTGCCCAACAAGCACCCGCACCCCCAGGACACGGCACGGGCACACCGGTGCCCTGGCCGAGGGGGAAAAACGACCCCGCTCCACCCGGGTTAACGGCGGGGTTCAGCCGGGAGCCTGTGGGCCCGAGGGTGGGCTCGACAGCAGACCGAGCAGAGCGGCAGGGGGCCGGGACCCCAGCACGGCCCTACACCGATTCCCTGAAGGACGCAGCAAGAGCAGGTCAGCCCCACCACATCACACCCTTGCCCGCCTAAGCACCAGGCCGTGCCAAACCAACCCCACCACCCCACTCCGCCCGCAGGCTCACCCCAACTCCCCGCTCCCGCCGCTGCTTCCTGCACATGCGCACAGCACCCGCAGCGGCGCCAGTCCCTGTCAGTGCGCAGGTTCACAGCTTGCAGGCATGCGCCGTAGTGGCCTGACGCTCCCACTCCCGGCGTGCGTCTGGAGGCGCGGGAAGGGGCGGAGGGGGCATGGAGGGAGGTTGGAGGGTGGTCTGTGGCGGGTGATGGGCTCATCCTTGGGGGTGAGCCTACAGGGAGATCCCGCTGTAGCGTATGTCTCTGTACACAGGTGGCTTTGGCGGATCAAACTTAAACAGGAGAGGTTTAGATTGGATATAAGGAAGAAATTCTTTAGTGTTAGGGTGGTGAGGCACTGGAATGGGTTGCCTAAGGAAGTTGTGAGTGCTCCATACCTGGCAGTGTTCAAGGCCAGATTGGACGAAGCCTTGGGTGACGTGGTTTCATGTGAGGGCAGGGGGGTTGGAACTAGATGATCTTAAGGTGCTTTCCAACCCTAACTATTCTATGATTCTGTGATTCAGGGTGCACCCTGTGAGGGTACAGCAGAGTCTGCCACATGAGGGGTGTGGAGGCATCCTGTGTCTTCTGTTCACACCTGGAAAGTAGATGTTACAAATAAAGAAGAGACAAAGAGAAAATAGTCTTGAAGTTGTGCACATAACTTGTATTTGTTAATACAGAATAGAACTCAAAGGCTGTGGAGATGATGCTCAGTCAAGCATTGCAGGCAGCACTCTAAAAATGCAGTGAGTTCAACTTACAGTTGAAGTGATACTATGGATAAGCATTGCATATAATATTAGAGGGATGAATATGACAGCTGCGTAGTGAGTTATTAAAGTTAAAGTGATTCTCTCCCTCCATAGTCTGAGCTGGCAGAAATGAGTAACTAAAGCTTGTGTGAAACAAGCATGATTTCTTTTTAATAATCAGGGGTTTGTGTGTATGTGTGTGTGTGTGTGTATATATATATATATGTCTGCATGCAGAATCCTCATAGCTTGTCCTGAACAGAATTTCAGATCTATAGGTACATATTATGAATTAATGGACCAAAACATCCTGATTGGAATCGGGAAAAGAGAAGCAGAAAAGCATACAACTGATTTCCAGTCATATATACCAGCTTCTGTACAGTCTTATTTTTGAAATAGCCTGTTATTTATCACAGCCTTGCCAAAGCAATAATAATATGAAATTGTTTTTAATTTTACTGGATTTGCATATATTTGGGCAGAAGTATCACTAATTCAGTCCACTGTGCTTGTTAAAAGATCTTAATTTCAAATAATAGATGTGTTTTAAAGCACCATATCAAGGAATATGCTTCCCAACAGAGGGAAATGCTTTTTATTAGCTCTTGAAACCATGGAATCTGTTGGTGTGGGTTCCTCTGTGTGCCAATAGGCCATGTTTCAGAAAAAAACCAAGTATACTGAAAGGTGTCTCAGAAAGTCCACATTTGTATAGTGCGACATGGAAGCTGAAATACTTCAGAAGCAGTTCTTGGTGATGTTCAGAATTTGCATCTTCTATGGATTACTGCTGAGCAGATCTAAAATTTGGAATTGAATTGAGGGAAAAAAAATCCTAAAATGAGAGATCAGTCTTTGAATAAGTATTTTTCACCTTAGTGATTCTGTAGGAGCATTGATGGCTCAGGCTGCAGTCCTTCCACAACATGAGTCCATTATCACCTCAGAGAGGAAAGTCTCACTCTTCCTGGTCCACCCTCACTTCCACTCATTTTCTGCTCTTAGGATATGGGTGTTTATGAAGAGGGCTAGCTCAGGGAACCATTCCAGCTGAAATCAAACCAAAAACCAGCTACTTCAGTAATTGTAGCCTTGCTTCCAAAGCCTGTGTATTAACTGAGTGGAACCACCCCTACTGTCTCATTTAGCTTCTAGCCTGGAATTCAAACAAAATACCCAGAATAATTCTGTTCATTAATCCAGTATTGGATTAAAAACAGGCACTGTTTTTATCATGAGATGAAAACTGAAATAATAAATCTGTATAGCTTTAATATTTTAAAATTATTAAGAATATCTGTATTTATTGAAAAGGTGGGATATAATGATACGTTTTTACAGGACTGATCTGAAGTAAAGTAGTACAGAATCCTGGACTCTTAAACCTGCAGATGAAAAGCTATTACCGAAGACTGTTGAACAGTTCTGTCCTGTTTCTCAGGCCTATCAATGTCTAATTATTCCTACAGGAAGTTTCTACTATCCAGTAAAACTGCTTTAAGTGTAATTTTTTATTTTCATTCAAGAGGTGAAAACCCTTAAGTAGCAGTTGTTAGAGATAGGATTTATATCTGAATAGCTGGTTATATATATATATGTATATATATTTGTTTCAGTTTACATCAGTTTTCATTGATGTTATATACATTTCTGCACAGCTTGAAATGACTTCTTAATTTATTCTAAACTGTCACATCTTTTTATCTTATTCTGACTGAGTTGCTTACATATCCAATATATTCAAAATAAGAAAGCAAACAGTAAACTGAGGTTTGGAGCATGCATTTAACAGAGCAGGAGAATCCTTTCACATTGTGTTTCTGGTCACCTATATTAATACTTTTTTTGTTTGTCAAACTCATTTTCAGTACAAGTAATTATTTTCACGTGAGTTTTCTTATCCACAGTTCCAGTTTAGCAACAATCCTTTAAGTTTAGAATATACACTTATTTAATTCAAATCACTCAGCTTCCTCATTTCTTAAACTTGTAACATGTGCTTAAGTGAATTACAGGGTTAGATTATCTAACTTTTTATGTATTTCTATATATACATACACATATATCTGTCTAAAGAACACATATAGTCTATGTTGATCCTGTATATATGTAGAACTATAGAGAGAGAATTATGTATATTGAATATGTGCGGTATTTCATTTTTTATTTCTCTCAGTCTTTCCAAGACACACTTTACCAGAGATGCCATTATGCAAGATGCTATTGAGACTGCATCTGGATTATTACATAGCAGACTCTTCCTATTCAAAAAAAAGTCAATTCAAGCTGACAGAGGTGCAGGAAAGGGCTCTGCCAAAAAGCAAGAAGATAAGAAATTATTGCTCTGGAAAGATATTCTCTTGAAAGTATCATTGAGGTGGTTTAAGAAATTATTACAACCATGTTTGCTGCCTTGTTCGATGATACAGCTCTTTCATCTGAGTCAGTGGAAAGGATAGTGTCATCATCTTCCTCTACACAAGTCATCCACTTAACCTAAATTCCCAGGTAAAGACTATTTAAAATGGGGGTGATTTTCCTTCAAAGTGGATGAAAAGATCTCAAGTGTTTCATTGTGCACATTGTGGTAAAGGAACTAACTTTGAATAATGAGAGAGGAAAGACACCTCCAATAACTTCTAAAATGGTTTCAGCTTTACCTGCTGGTGGCTGTCTGACCAATCCTAAATAAGGGTAGGATTTAAGCCTTGTTGAAGAGTAGACACCAAAGAGGTGATGAGCAGCTTAAACTAAAGGACAATGTTGTAATTAAATATTGTAAGTACAATATTGCAATAAGGAGGAACACAGACTTCAGTCAAATACACTAATAAAAGCAAACAAAAAAATAATGTTTATTCAGATGGGAAGCTGCCATTCCAAATTGGTATCATTCTGCAGTGTGTTATTTAAAAAGTACATTATTAAGAAGAACATTTGAAGGGCAAAATTATGTTGGACCACGTAACTTTGGTCTCTCTGAAGTACACCTACTCTGCTTGTAGACCATTTTGGGAAAGTAGCTCTATGCACCAGCTGTAGAAAGGTGATCAAGTACATACCAAAGCAGTCTGAACACATTTTAAATGCCCACCAGAAGCCCAACAATTATTACTTAATGTCAGTTGAAGTCATACAGAAGTAGATATATCTTTGTGTAAGCTCACATTGCACTTGTGACTGCAAGAAGCTATTAGATACCTTCAAGGTATCAGCTCACCTCCTCATTCTCTCAAAACAAGGAAGATTGGGGTAGTTAGGCTTTGTAACAAAAGATTTGAACCAAAGGACTCTGAGTTACATCAGGAGAAATAGTCCCTGAAGACAACTCCGTTGACTATGGATTCCTTCACATCTTTTGCTGTGTCCAGTCAGCCCCTGTGTCAGTGCCAGGGCATAATGCCAGTGGTAAGCTGGCACTGCTTGGAGCCAGCACCAGGTCTCTTCCACTAGCACTAAGCAGTAGAATCAGAAACTGAAGATCTGATCCGTATTTTCTCATTAAGTTTGTTAAAGATAGGCAAAGATGAATGTTCAACAATCTAACCTGTGTGGTTCGGTGGATACGCTGCAGGGAAGGAATGCCATCCAGAGGGACCTTGACACGCTTGTGAGGTGGGCTGATGCCAACTTCATGAAGTTTAACCATGCCCAGTGCAAGGTCCTACACCTGGGTCGGAGCAATCCCAGGCACAGCTACAGGTTGGGCAGAGAAGAGATTCAGAGCAGCCCTGCAGTGAAGGATTTGGGGGTGGTGGTCAATGAGAAAATGAACATGAGCCAGCTTCAGTGTGCACTTGCAGCCCAGAAAGCCAACCATATCCTGGGCTGCATCAAAAGGAGCGTGACCAGCAGCAGGTTGAAAGAGGTGATCCTGCCCCTCTACTCTGCTCCCGTGAGACCTCACCTGCAGTATTGTGTGCAGTTCTGGTGTCCTCAACATAAAAAGGACATGGAGCTGTTGGAACGAGTCCAGAGGAGGGCCATGAGGATGATCAGGGGACTGGAGCATCTCCTGCATGAAGACAGGCTGAGAAAGTTGGGGCTGTTTAGCCTGGAGAGGAGAAGGCTGCGTGGAGACCTCATAGCAGCCTTCCAATATCTGAAGGGGACCTATAGGGATGCTGGGGAGGGACTCTTCATTAGGGACTGTAGTGAAGGACAAGGGATAATGGGTTCAGACTTAAACAGGGGAAGTTTAGATTTGCTATAAGGAAGAAATTCTTTACTGTGAGGGTGGTGAGGCACTGGAATGGGTTGCTGAGGGAAGTTGTGAATGCTCCATCCCTGGCAGTGTTCAAGGCCAGGTTGGAGGAAGCCTTGGGTGACATAGTTTAGTGTGAGGTGTCTCTGCTTATGGCAGGGGGGGTTGGAACTGGATGATCTTAAGGTCCTTTCCAACCTTAACTATTCGATGATTCTAATCATTAGTGGTTATAATCATCAACAGTGGATTTTCAAGGAATTAGTAGTTAGGAAGCTCTCATTTATAATTCATTAATATTAAAAACAGTAATTCCATGGATTAAATGCTCCCATAGCATCTAATGCAGAAGATTTTGCAGACATATACAATGAACCATCTAGATTTTGAGATACCCAAATGACATTTGATGAAATGTGAATGATGATGTGGATGATGAAATGTGAATTTGATGAAATATGATGAAATGAACACCATAGCCAAATACTGCTAAATTTTAGCTGGTTGTTCAGACAAATTTGTGGCATAGTATCATAACAGATGGACACTGGCACTTCTAAAAACCATGTTTTACTTCAGAACTAAAAAATGTTTTACTTCAAAAAGGAATTGCCACTCTCTCACTCATAAGATGTGACATGGAAAAAGACATGGCTATTTAGCACACTGACAGCAGGGTAAAGCAACTTGGTTAACAAGAAATCAAAAGTAAACATGCAGATCCAGGTTGGGAGAGTCACTGATGATTAATGTTACTGTATATGCATTTCTGATACTCAAAATCCATAATCCCATTTTTTCATGGGTCATTTGAACCAAAACCATGGCATCTGGTTATTACGGTTCCAATCCAGACACAGGTAGTTGTGCTGGGGTGAGGCTGCACAGCCAAATTGACTGCATTGTGTGATTTTAACCACAGTTACAACAGTTAAAACACAGTACCACCATGGGCAGTTTACACAGACACTTCATTAGAGATCCCTTAACATCTTTATTAATTCCGCCATTAAATAAATCTATGTTAACTGCATTTCCTGAACTGTAGATTTATACAGGAGCTTTCTAGATTCCAGTATAAATTAAATAAATTTAAAGTTGTTTTCATATGTATTTAACTCCCCATAGTGCCAAGAAGTAACTCACACTGCATTTATCCTTGTCCATATTCCGAGGTACCCTAAACCCCTAAACAGTCTGCTGACAGCCCTGGCTTACAGCTTTACTTCTGTTTACAAAGTCTTTTGCACTGGGACATCCTAAAAACTTTAAAGTGGTTCTTTTCTCCCATGTTATCATCTGTGCTGCAGAATTCATGTGCCCAGGGAGCATAATCTGTTGGGAGAGTTTTCCTTTCCTTAAATTGGACGTATAACTGCTGACACATTCATTGTGAGCCAGTTTTCTTTCATCTGGGCTTGGTATTATTTTGAAAGAGGTTGAGTCAGTTGCTGTTTCATAGTCACAACAATATCATTCCGGTGGGGTTTTCTTTGCTAGCTTCCAGTAAATTATGAGAGATAGAACCCAATGCATTTTTATCAATGTAGAATTCAAAATCTTTAAATAGAAAATCAACTAAATATTGAGGCTGCAGAATGAAGCAGCAACTGAGACATCACATTTGTAGACTAAACTTTAATATCACAATTTTAATATATAAAAGTAAAAAAGCAGCTAAATTTCTCCCTGGGCAGGTAGACTGCTTACTGAGACTAATAAGAAATCCTATCTGCTTCTCAGCTTGAACTTCTCCTTCAGCTTATTTTCAATGGCCATGCAGCTGTCTCAGTCTTATGCCAACCTCTCAGCAAAATAAATTTGGCATTTAAATAAGTGCAGAGGAGAAAAATTCCGTGCTAACAATTTTTAATAATCCTAATTAATTATTTATTAGTGCTAATGACAGTAAGCAGAAAATTGATTTGCTGTTTGTGCTGAGCTGAAATAATTTGCTTGTAGAATAAAAGCAACTAACCAATAAGACCAACAGTGATACTATATTAATCTCTCATTTCTATATTAATAAAAGGTGTCTGTTTGTTAAGTGATAAGCAACGGAATGCAAGATAGTTTTAGGTAGTAGATCTTCATTGCATTTATCACCAGTGTGTTGGGGTTTCTTTCAACTACAGTAACTAACACATGATTTGAAGAAAAAAATCTATACAAACCTCAGTAGATACAGATTTTTTTCCCTTACAGTACCTTTTGGGTAGCAGTAAATGACCAGGTAGGACTGACCTCTTTCTTCTTCATGTCTCTCAGCTACTTTATCAGGATTTATAACAACCATAGTTTTTCTCAAAGCATTCTAGCACTAACCTTACACAGCCTATACTCAGCTTTTTTAGCTACAGAAAAATCCATGCTGCCTTTGAGAATTTCTGCACTTAACAAATGTTTTTTCTTCTCTTTACTTACTAGCATGGTCTCAAAGTCGGGTATACCCTCTGCTTGTATTTTTGCAGTGTTTAAAAATCTGTTGTGGAGCTACATGCAGTATTTCACTGATACCATATATTGAGCATCATACTCCACCTTCAAGCTTCTTTTTGGTATTCCCCATCTATAGGTCCAGCAGCTGTTGGCCTGTTATTTTTCAGCTTTGTAAGAGAAGTTCACAATCAACAGGCAGGTTTTGATGACTCTCCTCCACCACTTCCAGGATCTTGGTGTAATATTATTTCATTCCAAGGTATGATCACATACTTCATAATTATAACCTATAGATTCTGTTCTTATGTGTATGAGTGAAGTTGTAGTCCAAAAGACTGTAAACAGATAGGCTGGGGACAGACCAGGTTAATCAGCAGAATAAGTCATAATCATAGTGTAGCAGAAGCGTAATTACTGCCTTTTTTCTTTTTCTTTACTTGATATGTATTGTAACAAAAGGCAGTATGTTAAAGAAGGAATTGGAAAGACATAGCTATGCTGGTATTTAAGATATATAAAAACCTTTTCAAGTGTACATGGCCATGACTAGAAGGACAGTGTTGGCTGACACCAGGAGCAGGTAAGAGACACAGACAACATTTCCTGTTAAAGAGTGAGATGTGTGTGTGGTGATGGGCTATATATGCAAAAGTCATGTGCTGAACAGAGATAACATTTCAGAATAAAGGGATACATAATGGTGCTTGGGTTACAAGTGACCAGCAGGATGGAAAAGTTGCCCACTCAAGGTCAAGAGAGGGAGTGGTGGTCTTTGCAGTCCAGAGGTAATGGCTGGACTTCATAATCATAGAATCATAGAATAGTTAGGGTTGGAAAGGACCTTAAGATCATCTAGTTCCAACCTCCCTGCCATAAGCAGGGACACCTCACATTAAACCATGCCACCCAAGGCTTCATCCAACCTGGCCTTGAACACTGCCAGGGATGGAGCACTCACAACCTCCCTGGACAACCCATTCCAGTGCCTCAGCACCCTAACACTAAAGAACTTCTTCCTTATATCCAATCTAAACCTCTCCTGTTGAAGTTTGAACCCGTTACCCCTTGTCCTCTTAAGGGTCTTTTTCAACCTTGATGATTCCATGATTCTGTGTAGTTTAAGAACTCTGGTTTAGACCTTTTTAGCCCTGCAGTCTTAGACCCTTTTAGTCTCCAAAGACTGATGTGAGAGAGAAAGGCTGTGATTTTTACTTTTGTACAAAAGAGGACTGACTTGTAGTGAGAGAGAGTTAGCATTGCTGAGCTAGAGTCAAAGTAGGAGCCAAATTTGCATTCGATAGAGAAGATGAGAAGATTTAAAAGAAAAAATATCTTTTCTGATACTCTATTAAGAAGAATTCTCTCAACTATGAGTAAAAGTAGTTTTCATTTGAGGACCTTTCAACTGATAATTTCGAACTTCCAGCATACACTTTCTTCTCTGTGAAACTAGTGGTGCTGTCAAACCCTGCCTTTGTGTCAATATATATTCTGCTGATACCTCAGTTTTATTTGCTTACATGTCTCAAGACACTGCATGTGTTGAATTCTGTTACATTCTGAAAAGATCAAAGGCAAAATGGTGTAACAGCCACATCAATTATTTATGAATCAAGTCATGATATTAATGTGCCTTGATCAAAATACAACTATGGCTCAGAAAGAACTGCAGAACCTCTACCAGTCCAGCATAATCCAGAAACTGATCTGTCAAAGTGTTCATTTTTAAGTTGTCATTGTTACTGAGACTGCCATGGGAAATAAAACCCAGCCACATCACCAATTCTTGAATCCAGGCATGGAATAAATGCCCACTGCTGCAAAGCTTATGCATGTACAATTGCGTTGCAACATGTTCACAAAATTCCAGAAGTCTTATGTACTTCACACACATGTTTGGTATGTTTTTTTGTTACTTCAAGGGGAAACAATTAATTACAGGCATCTTTTCTGCTTTTCCCTGCACCATCCTCCTGCAAAAGATGCATAGCAGTGGCAGACATCTTATGGTCTGCCACACCTACTACATATATTCTAGCATGCAGATTACTGCCTGAATTAGGAGTACCACGGTGTCCCAGAGTGGAACACCATGTTCCCAGACCAGAGGTACTCTGGGGAGTAGCAAACACAAATATTTGGAGGCAGAAAGTGGGAGGTTGCAGAGTGTGAGTGCTGGGTGAAGAGCTGTGAAGCACCACAGTGAAAGAGAGTCCTGGAGATGCGAGCATCAAATGAGAAGTAAGAACGTGCAGGAGTTGCTGTGATAGGTATGGATATATCCTTGACTCCTAGTAAAACAGTTTGTAACACTCTTTAACAAAAATAACTCCCAGAAACAGGGATGATGGTTCTAGAGCAGAGGAGTGGCAAGCCATGCAGCCAAGTACTGTTACATGATGAAGCATGCTGGTTTTCTTCTGGAGTTCAGGCTGAAATGAAATTCATAAGAATGGATTATATCTTGGCAATATTACCATGACAAGTATGAACAAAAGGTGTGATATCCCATGTGTTTCTGTAATTGAAAATGCAACTCTTTTTGGTGACAGCTCAGATAGTGCCAGTGAAATAGCCTTGACCTAGAAAATACTAAATCTGGAATAACCAAGCAAGAGGTGCAAGTGTGATTCAGACAGATTAAACAAGAGATATCTCAGTCATTTTCACAGAAGAAAGCTGTAATATTATCATCTTTCTGACAGGGGATAACAGGAGAGCAAGTGCTATATGTCTTGCTTTAATGCCCTGCAGTGGCACATGTAGCCAGTGACTTGATGTGTCCCCAGAAAAGAATCGTCGTAGGTTCTTAGCTATGCCCAGTGCCTGTGTCATCAAACTTGGTGAGTGCTGTTGTGTCTGAGTATCATCAAGGATTAAACTATCACTGCAAAGTGTTTGCACACTTTCTGGGCTTCCTAAAGCAGCTTTCCATCCTGTTACACCTTCAGGCCAACAGGACATCAAATAAATCACATCTGTTTTGCCAGACTGGGCTTGTTTTTTTTCCAGATTTAAATCACAATACGTATCAATTCAGTTTATGAGGAAGTCCAGCTCATCCATCTGAGGAGTAAACTAAAAGCTGTAACTTAATAAAATGTAACATTATTTTTTTGATTAATTATTTCAAAGTTTGAGAGCTTTCTTCCAACAGTGAGTTATGTTGACAGTTGGATATGACTAATATATACTGGCACATGGTAGCATTTATAAGAATAGATTTACAAGTCTAATGATAACCAAATTATATAAAATTGCTTTTTCTAGCCTCCAGTGAAATTTGATCACATGGTGTATTATATGATTTTGGTTGTATTAGACTTTACAAAATTCCTTTTTCTGCATCTCATTACACTTACTTATGCAGCACCTTTGATTTCAAGCACTGGATTTTCACAACAGCAACAAAGCAAAATATGGAAATAAACTTGGATTTTTGTAACCACTTTCTTTAGGAGTTGTGTGAATTAGCAACAAATAAATTCCATTAAGTATATATATATTTTTTTTTATAGGCAAATTATCTCAATGAATGAAGTTTTAAAAGTTTCTGTCATGCATTTCATTTTCAGGTTTGCTCACTCCTCTCTGTTTATGGTCCTTCAAAATCTTTTTCCATCATGGCTAGTGCTGTGGCAATGCAGTCACGGTGATAATACTTCCAGAGAATGTGGTCTGTCTGCACAGCAGTGAGGTTAAATCCTGATCTTGTTATACAAGGTTTGTATTATTTTTACAAAAATACGGCTCAGAAGAATGCTGTGGCAATTTACTAATTTTGTATGTCAGTGATGTTGGTGTATTGCATTGATTCAAGAGAGATAAAACTCAATTGTGCTGAATTGCTGTTTGCTTTGGTATTGCCAAATCATCAGCACTGAAGTCTGGCACTTTCCTATGACATCCTAGGAAAACTGAATTCTCAGAAATGACTTAATACTCACCAGCTCCCTTAAATGCTTCATGCTTGGCATCCTGAATTGTGAGCATCCCAAATCATCTCCCATCACTGGACCATATACGCAAAATGTGAAATATGATTTGATCTTTTGTGGACTTCCTGACTTTAACTCAACACAAAGTATTATAAAGGAATGGCTGTCACATTTTGCCTACCAGTAGAGCCACTTCTCTGTTTCCTATGCTTTAAAGAGAGCTGCCTTATCTATTACTTGAATTACAGAACTGCATGCTGAGGCATTCCAGTAAGCAACAGATAACTGGGAAGCACCAAGGTGCAGATGCCTCTGTTAGTACACCAATCAATCCATTTCTTACTGCCTTTTTCTTTGAAAACTGATTTTAGAACAAAGATTTATCATTAAGAAGTCTGTGTTAAATGCAAAGAACATGCAGACTGTAAATAAACAGATTTAATAAGCCTGCACAGATTAGATGCTTGCAGCCACATAATGCTCTCTGGCTTCATCATGTGCAAGGCAGCAAATATATTAAAGAAGCTGGTGAGTCCAGAAACAGCTTCTTTTTGCTGTTCCTGCCTGAGAACAGGATGCTCGTAGGAAGTTTCTGCTTGTGTTGCAGCATCATGTGAAGCTGGACTGGTACTGCAGTGGTGAAAATGAAGCTGCTTAGACCCCTGGCACTGTGGGCTACTACCAGGGAGCCTGAGCCTTCTGCCATCCTTCACAGTCACTGCATGAACAGCAGTGGCTTAAAACAACACACTTGACTCCATGACAGTAAGAGATAAATCAAGACACAAGAAAACTTGGTACAGACTGCAGGGATGATCCCACACTTTGCATGCAAAGTTGTTGATGGAAGATGAACACATGCTGTAAAAAGGCTTCCTTAGAACATCTGGCAGGATTATAAATAGCCGAGTATTCCCAGAAGTTAGGAGAAGGTTAAAAAGAAAAAGATAATCTGCTTTGTGCCTGCTGCTACTAGACAAAATATACATTAGTGTGAATCAGAAGGTAGGAGCAAAACTGTTAGCCAGCGGCTGGTGCAGGTGGAGTCTATTTCTTAGTAGTAGTTCTGTTCTGAAACTTCACAAGCATTGAATAAACCATGGGGGGCAAGAAGAAGTAATTAGGAAATCTGTGTGTTTAGAGTAAGGGTAAGTCCCCTGCTACTGTGCTTTACCCCTACTTCAGTGCTTTGCAGGGCTTGTCTATGCCTATAAGCTGCCAAAAATGTGTCAGTGGAGAATGGAAATGGGGTTACTCAAAACACATTTAAGAAGCATAACATCCTCATGCAGAACTCCCAGCTAAGCTTCATTTCAGGGCCCACAGATGCACATTACACATAGGCACCAGGAACCACCAGTCACAGGACAAGAAAATAACATTTCCTTATGTGTGTAACCTGTTTTCCCATTCTCCAGTGGTGGAGACTGTTGGTTTGTCCTTTGTGCCTTCCTGAGTAACCTCAGAGACTTAAAAGTGGTTTGGAAACCAGCACATACTATTTCCTTAAGAACTATTCTTAATTTCCAGGCTGTGCGGGATAGTGACTCCATCCGGTCTAACTGCTAACACAAGGAACCTCTACCTATGGTTCCAGCTCAGAAAAGTGAAGGAATTTTTCCCACAGTGTTCTCCTACATAAAGATTAATTTTGTCACATAACTAGACTTTCAGTCAAGAAAGCACTTTTGCTTTCTAGTGCATCTCTGAAACAAAATTCAAATGTATGGCTTTGCTATTAAATTCGTTTGGGTGCTTCCACTATTACCCTGAAGCTATGTTTCACCTCCAAAATATTGTATTGAAGCAGACAGGTCAGTTTTTAAAACTATAATATTTCACTTCTGTTGCATTTGTGCAGGGAGAGGAAAGATCCTCTCCAAAGTTTTTATTGTATCACATTTCAGGCAGGTTCTCAATGGCCCACTTAGCAACTCTTTGGATTGCACTGTACTCTCCATTAACAAATCCAGGCAGGTCAGAAGGCCACATTCCACACAATTTAATGATGACCAAAGCCCTACTCACACTCAGCTCTGAAGCATTTAGCTCAGCTGGCTCATCCGAAGTGAGCTCCAGCTAAATGGATGGAAGAAAACTGATTCAGCCCGGATTGCGCAAGGCCATGGAGTGCCCCACATCCTCTTTCTTCAAACTGCAGCTACATTGCCTTTCAGTGGCGCAGTTCTGCTGACTGAAGCTCTGGCTGCTTTGAATGCTGCTCAACCTCTTTCTTCTTTCATAAAAGCTCCTTCTTTTTCCTTTCTCCTTCTAGGGTTTAATCCTAGGAAAATTGGCTGCAAACTAGCAAACGAGCAAACATATGTTTCCTTTTAAGTAAATGGTATTACACTGAAACAAACTAAATCTATTCACATACATAATGTAAAGCATAAGCTTAAATGCCACCAGGATGCCTAAATCTTTGCAGAATTGAGTAACCTGCACTGGAACAAACCACTGCTGGAAGAAAATGATCAGCCTGTATTGATGTACAATCACCCAGTATTTGAAGCACGGTGGTTTCAAATCATCGGCAACCCCACTGTGTAACTTATATGTGTTTGATTTAATTACTGCATGTGAGAGCCTCAGGGAAAAACATCTGATTTTATAATGTACTGTATCAGTTGCTAAACCTTGCGTGAAGGAAGCCAGCATGAAGTATGTGCAGTATGAGAAAGACTAATGTGCACATTTCTACCATACCACTTAGGTTGTAACTAATAGCTGCCATTCCTGCAAAGGCAAGGGCTGTCAAAGTAGTTTGTACAGGTTCTTACTTAAAGCAAAAATAGGAGCCTCAAATTTGGATTCCAGCCTGTCTTCCTTACAAATGCAGGTCTTCATTAGAATTGAAATGAGAGTGAAGGGGACAGCCTGTTCTGGGGAAGACACACAAACAGGGGCTGCTGTGCACTGTCTTTCCAGATCACTGAATTCACCAGAGCTTGCCTTACTGTGTCCATTAAGTGTTAAAACTGCCTTTAAAAATAATTAACTACCTATCTTGTTTGGCTTTTGTAGTATGTACTCTGTAAGAGACTAAAAGCATTGATTAGTATCAGTGCCATCTCCTCTCCTTCCATTCAGACAACAGCCTGCATTGGATTCCCCATCTCCTGTGTGGAAAATGCTCAGGGCTCCTGCCTTCTACCTGTTTTGGTTCCTTTTACATTGGCTCAGAAGAAGGGACAATTTCACAGGATATTAGTTTAGTATTGATATAAGAAGGATCTTTGAAAATTGTGTGATTTATATAATTCAGAACAGTGCGCTGCGTGCCCAGATCCTTCGCCATTCTCTGGGCTTAGTCATCTATCCACATAGACTTGGACTGGGCACGGTCCAGGCAGAGTAGTTAACAAAACATTAGTTTGATGACAAAATAGTTGTGTTTTTCTCCATTGCCTTTGGAATTTCTCTGCTACACAGGCATTTCTTTAGTTTCAGGTTTTGTTGTCCATAGTATGTCCAGCACATTCATTCCAGTCTGAAGAAATATGCAAAGCACTGAGTGTCAGACATTATTAAAAGGAACTGAAATGAGTAAAGTAAAAGAGAATCCTGACCATTCTCATTTAATTACATATGATGTTTCTTTCAGCAGCTACTATGCCTGTCTCCTAGACTATGTGAACATACTTCTCACTAGGCATGGGAGAGGGAAAACATATCTTGGAGCATGCCTGGAAGCTAAAATTTTCAAGTCTACCTTAAGAATGGGCAGCTATTAAAATAATGACAGGGGAAGTTTAGATTGGATATAAGGAAGAAATTCTTTCCTGTTAGGGTGGTGAGGCACTGGAATGGGTTGCCGAAGGAAGCTGTGAGTGCTCCATCCCTGGCAGTGTTCAAGGCCAGGTTGGATGAAGCCTTGGATGGCTCAGTTCAGTGTGAGGTGTCCCTGCTTATGGCAGAGGGTTGGAACTAGATCTTAAGGTCCTTTCCAACCCTAACTATTCTGTGATTCTATGATTCTAATATAAACAGGTACTAGCAACCCTTAAAATCTGTGGACACCAAGTACAATACTTTAATAATCTCCTGGTCTCTTTGCTAAGAGCAGGCTATTCTAATACACTTCATGGCCTTACATGAAAATGGGTCCTGGCAATGGGATGCCATAGCCTGGCTGCAACAGATTCCTAATATCAAGTGCATTGTCTGACTAATCCTTACTACAGCTTTATTATTTCTTGCTTTGAGTCTTCGATAAGGCAGAAATGACCAGGTGAGCTCCAGCAGAGGCAGGAATTGAGTACAGGTATTCCAGCTCATAGGCCATCCTTCCCCACATCAGCAGCAGAGGAGTTAACCAGGCAGTATATGAGATGCATACTGGCCCGAAGGATCAAAACAAAGCTAATGACAAGTGACAACCTACTCTCCTGCAGCTCCAGCTGCAGAATCCCTATGGTAACTTAGCCAAAATGAAACTGTCTTCACCCACGTGTCTCTGCAATTGTGGGAAGCTCTCTCTGAGTGCCCAAAAAAGCAAGTGAACCTGAAAGCAGATACTCTTTCTTGTCACCACAGGGATAAGGTATATATCTTCAGCAAATTTTACAGGAAACATCTATCCAGATCCTCTCTGTAACAAAAACTGTGATCACTTTCTATCTATTCCTAGCAAAAAAAAAAACCAACTTAACAAAGAAAACCTGCAATGCTCAGCAGCATATAATTCATCCACTTCTACAAAAGCCACAAATCAGTGATAACCTGGTCTTTTAAATATGTTGTTAGTACCACAGAGCAAAGAGCACAGGCAGCATAAACAGACATAAACAGGGGAGGATAACGAGGACACTTTAATGGTCATTGTAAGTCCTTAATCCAACCTCCATACTTCAATTTACAATAGTCCATGCTACAAGTTTTTTGTTTCAACATCATCAGATAGTGCTGGAGAGACCCTGACACACTTAAATTTTAAGAAGTATAGGAAATCTGAAGAAACCTTCAGAAAACATCCAACAACCCTTAAGCAATTCAAGCTCCCCATTGCTAGTAGGGAAGATACAGAATGCTTTCTGCCTGTAAGCTTTTTATACTTTTTCTTAGTTCTGTATTGCCTTTGACTAAAGTTGTCTGAGCACAAGGAATTAACATTTACTTGGCTCTGCCTTCCCCATTCTTTTAACTCCTGATATTTCAGCTCCTGTATCTCACTTTTATTTTAATCTCTTTTCAGCCAAACACAAAAGCCCTAATAAAGTTTCTCCAAATTTAATTTCGGATATCAAAGGATTTTCTGGATTTCCTATATCAGTGCCAGCTGCTGCCAAACACAGTGCAGTGCAGCAGAAGCTCCAGATAAAAATACTCATAGTTTATGGTAGTCAAACCAACTTTCCTATGTATTTACAATGAGCACAGGAAGTGTTCATCCTTTGTCAGGACTTTTTTTTAGTAACTTGTCGATTGGGACCTCATTGAGGATGTGTGATGGTTTTGGCTGGGATAGAGTTAATTTTCATCATAGTAGCTAGTGTGGGGCTGTGTTTTGGATTTATGCTGGAAACAGTGCTGATGATAACTCAGAGTGTTTTAGCTAATGCTGAGCAGTGCTTACACAGAGCCAAGGCCTTTTCTGCTCCTCACACCACCCCATCAGCGAGCAGGCTGGGGGTGCACAGGGAGCTGGGAGGGGACACAGCCAGGACAGCTGGCCCCAACTGACCCCAGGGATATCCCACACCATGTGGAGTCATGCTCAGCATATAAAGCTGGGGAAAACGTGGGCCGTATTTCTGACACATCAAGGATGCAGCAGATCCAGCAAGTACATGCAGCCTGCATGACCAGATGCACAGTAGCCCTTGTCCCTAGCCCTGTACTAGAGTAGTCCATTAGACATTACTGATGGAGGAGGCTTTTGATCACAGCTGCTGCACAGTAGCCCTTGTCCCTAGCCCTGTACTAGAGTAGTCCATTAGACATTACTGATGGAGGAGGCTTTTGATCACAGCTGCTGCACAGTAGCCCTTGTCCCTAGCCCTGTACTAGAGTAGTCCATTAGACATTACTGATGGAGGAGGCTTTTGATCACAGCTGCTGCACAGTAGCCCTTGTCCCTAGCCCTGTACTAGAGTAGTCCATTAGACATTACTGATGGAGGAGGCTTTTGATCACTGCTGCTGCACATTTAATAATTTAAAGCTGTAACACATATTGCAGCTACAAGGAAATATTCATCATTTACTACTTAACCATGAAGAATTTTGAACATTTCTAAAGGACTTGGTCATTCTCTTCCACTTACTTTGTATCTTAGTGTGTTTTGGAGATTTTTTTTGTCAGGGAAGTAACTGCAGTCCTACCTGCAGATGAGCTCTCTATATATGAGTCAAAAACTTTGCTTTTATAAGCATGTTTATTCAGATATTTTGTCTTCATCTTCAGAAGAATACAGAATGAAGTAATACTTAAATCATAAGTAACCCCTATTTTTAGTGTAAGTTCCAAGTATGCTTCAGTTACACAGTTACACAATCTTTCTTTTTGCATTTCAGGTTAGTACAAAAGGCAGTTGAAGTGTGTCTGAACGAGGATATTGATTTGAGAAAAAGCTGACCTTGTTTCATTGTAATCTGCAGAGAGCAATTACAGTATGCAAGAAGCCTCATGATTTACCAGCTGCAACTGTATGGAAAGGCAGGTTGACTGGTAAAATCTTCAAGAGATACATGAAGGCTTTAACAAAGTTCATCCTAGGGGCTTTGGAGATGTACAGCCAGCAGGCTGGGGCTTGAGGTACAGCAGTCTGGTTTCTTTGTGTGCCTGATACAGTAGCATTTTAACCTACAGTTGCTCATCAAGAAACTCTGGAATTATATGTTTTGAGCCTCACTGTAATTTTGTGCTGAAGGACATGCAAGAAACTCAGTACTTCCCCTATTCTATTTAACTTTACTGAACTTTCAATCAGAATATCATCACACCCATGTTTGCATGGCTCTTAATGGTTCCAATTCGTACAGAGCTCACACTGGTTCACACTCGCAGAGCACAGCCAGCAGCCAGAAAGGGAAAAACAGCCTTGAATTACTGATGTGAAAGAAGTAGGCCTTTTTGGACCTTTTTTTTTTTCTGCCTTTGGTAGTAGGCCACAATATGAAATACACAAGTTTCTCTTTAACCCAAGCTGTAATATTCAGAAGCAACAGTTGCGGTTTCCTCTGAAGAGGAAAAAAATGCATTTCAGTCTTTTTTCAGTGCAAAGACCTGCTACTGTATAGATCTACTTGTTTCTGAAAGTGCTGAGAAGTTGAGACTCCATTGTCTGAGGCTTAAAAAGTTGCGTTCAATAGACTTTGATGTAAAGTGTTCAAGAAAACGATTGTTTAAATAGGAGTCATACCTCTGATGATTTAAGAATATAAGCAAGGGGCGGCCCTGAGCGGATGGTAATATCTTATGAGACCAGCAGAAAGTTGGGTCAAAATGGTGAATTTTCATCTTAGTTGAAGGGCTTCTGTGCCTAAAAGGTCTTCTTTCTTTCCAGCCTCACAAGACTGTCAAACGGAGAGGTAACCTCTCCACACAATCTCTGTCAGTAAGGAATATCATGCCTCTTTGTTCTTTCCTCACCTGCTCTGATGTGGAATAGCTATAATTTGTAAACTGATTTTCTTCTCAAAACTATTTTCACTGTCAGAATCTGATTGTCTTGGATAGCTTTAAGTAGTAACACTTTTCTTCATACTCAGGTTGCCTCACTATAGATATTTACTACTTAAAGGATAATGTACCTCAGTGTTAAAGCAAACTGTCTTTCTCCTACAACCAGCACAGTAAAAATCAGGTGTTTTTAATGACTTTTTTCAGCATGACTAAAGTCCTCATGGAAGAGGCAGTGTGGTTTATCAGCTGGAGCATGGGCCCCATGTCAGGAGATTGGACTCTGTTCCTTGACTACCATACAGTGGTTTTGCCATAGGTGCATAAGACTGTGCTGATCTATGGACAAGCAGAAGCTGCACAGTTACAGTTAAGATCAGGCATCTGCCTCACACACACGCACACGTACATCCTGCTAAGAGAGAGTTGCACCTTCTCTGGTTCAGTGGTGCAGGTGCAGGGCTGACTCTGGGCTCAAAGCAGAAGTTAGCACCCTCATGCACAAGAGCACACCAAAAAGTGCCTGTGCCTCCAGATCTGCTCTCACCTTCATGGTCATTTTAGGTTTTAGGGAGACAGGAAAAGAAACTTTTTCATCCAGTGTCTTATTATACCATCTCTTGCAGTTAAACTGTGATCTTCTTTGGGGGTGATGCTATGGAAATTATTAATTAATATGCCACATTACTTAATACTAAAAAAACACATGTCAGAGCTGTAGGGTACAAGTAGTTCAGGAAGTTCATTAGAATTCTTCACCAGATAAACCTGGAAATGTAGTGGTACATGCTAGATGATGAAAAGATGCTCAGGTGCCTTTCCCAGGGAAATGACTTCTCTTCCCTTGTGGGTTGTGATTACTGAGAAACTGCATAATCTGAGATGCTGATGCCTGCCTCTTCTCCTGAATGATCAGAAACCTTTCCTGACAGAAAATATTTAGAGAATAGTTTCTCTTCCATTGCTTTCAGTTCCCAAAGCAATTACATCAGAAAGAAGTGGACCAGTGTGATTTCCTTTTAAACTGATCCAGTTTTATCACTGGAAACCTCCTATCAATGCATATTCTGGATGCATGGGCACCCATTCTGCCAGAATCAGTATTTGCTCAATGATATTGAAAACTGTCTCTGCACGAAGAGGACAGTATTGCTATACCTCCTAAGTCAGTGTGGATAACATCATGTGAATTCTAGCTTTGGCAAGACCTAAGAAATAGATACAAATTAAATTTAGAGGGCACCCCAGCTTCCCATTGCTCTCTACTCTTGGTTCTGATTTCTGTTCCTGACAAAGGGCTGTTACTGCTCCGAGGGCAACAATTCTGATTGTCTCCAGCCCTTATATTCCAAGGTTATGGAATATGTGTCCATAAAGTGAGAAATACTTTCTCTTTTGGTTATAGTGCTGGCTGGATTAGGTAGCAGTGTGTGTTTTAATAGTGTCATCTAAGTTTATTTGGCAAATCATCTCCAAGGCATACATGATCACACAGTACAGTGCAATTCCTCTAAACATAAAGGAGAACACTAAATTAGGAGCTAAGCCATTGTATCTATCAAAAGCATAAATATGCAACAAAAAGTCGAATGAAAACAGTTTGTAGACCTTTTAATTTCTCTTTGCATCCTCAGGGAAGAAAGCAAGAGACAGTAAAGAAACAGCAGAGAACAGAAGGAGGATGTCTGACAAGTAGGTCAAGCTACTTAGAGAAAGATATTTAAAAAAAAAATAGCCCAAATGAATTTAAAAGATTTGAGGAATGCAAAGGGAGAGGAGAGAGAAAATCCAGAGTATGGAGACATAGTCACCTCCTCTAGAACTGACCCATAGAAGTTCACTGGCATTGGACTTAGATGTGTCTTTCAGAAACCTGTTTTATAAGATGGCATCCAGCCCTGGTCCATGATCTCTGATTCACAGGGAAATGAGTTCACTTCTCCGGTAACACAAATTAGGAGAGGAGTTCTGGAAAGAACAGACTGAGACTGACAACTGGGCTGGAGAGGCTGAGTGGTTTTGTGAGAGGGATGCAGGGACAGCTGGGGAGGGTCCCTGCCATGCTCAGCTGCATCACCTCTACAGCATGGGGCTGGATTTTCATTTGCATTGGGTTTAGGACTCCAACCCCAAATTTCCAGTTTCTGTCAGGCAGTTGGAAAAAACCTAAACCAAACAGTGCCACTACTAGTTGTGTTTTAATGCATTCAAAGGTATAAGATACATTTCTGTCCCAAACTATTGACATAATTTTGCACCTTTTTGCTTCTAAATGTCACAGCCTCATAAACATTTGGTACCAGTAGCACAAATGAAGGAGCTATGACAAAACCAGGCAACACACTGCAGAAGCTGACTTAATTGCTGATAGAAGTGGGGAAGACACCGGGGTAATTTTGACACTTCCGTTCTAAATGTGTCTTTCAGAGTTACCTGTTGATAACTTCTGATATCATTAAAGTGGTAAAAGAGTAACAAAACAAAACAAAAGCAGAGGAAAGGCAGAAAGGTAGAGCAAGCTGAAACATCCTGAGGTTGAGGGTGTTTTTTCCTGTGATTCTATGATTTTTTGTATAGTGATGGATGAGTATACCTATAGTACTTCAGCTGTTGTAATTTTAGATGCTGGGTCAGTACTGAACATAAGAATTGGATGTGACATGCAGGGAGCATCAGTACCTCACACAGATGGGAGAAGGGACCATGCCTGCCTCTCCCCAGGGGTCTAGTTTGTAGGTACCCTGGCTGCGCTTCCAAGAGGCCAGCAGCACTTTTCAAGGCTCTTTTCTGGTTCCAGGCTCATGGCCCCAGGCTGGCAGTATTTCTTTCTCTGTCAGTATTTCTTCAGCAGGCAATTTCTTCTGTTTTGTAATTTTCTGCTTTTAACCAGGCTGCCTTGTTGGGTGCTCACATCAAGGTTGGGCTTTTGTCTTTTTCCCCATTGCATTTATCTGCTGGGTCTGAACCTCTGTTTGGCTTATGGCTTCCCCCTTTTCCTTATCATCCTGTTTGACAAGGTCCTGAACGAGATAAACTTACTGAAATAAACATGATTGACACATATGCTTATCAACCAGTGGGACTGACTCCCATCACTGCCCCCCATGTCAGTTGTTGATTAGATTTGGGTCTCTCTGCCCTCTTGTGACTTCCTCCTTTTCCTATAATCCCCTTTTGCATGAGGAAGGTCCTTGACCAGGCACCCTTCAGGGAGCAGATGCTTTATCCTTCGTTATGCCCTTACAGTAATGATAATTAGGATCTTGCTGAGCAATGAGGAACATGTTACCAGACAGCAAAGGGAACATGCCCACTGTAACACCCAACATATTCTGTACTAGTAGCAGGACTTTGAACTTGACACAAAACTTCGCCAGAAGCCAGCACAGAGACTTTAAAATGGGAATGTTATGTTGGAACAACTGAGTGCCCAAAAGACTGTGAGCTGCTGCATCCTGTATCAGCTGCATTCTGGAGATAACACAGTTGGTAACTGCTGCAAACAAAGAATTGCAATAATCTAGCCCTGAGAAGTCAAGCCAACTCAAAATCCTCCCCTCTTAGGAAGCAACGCACCCTGCTGATATTTCACAGGCAGCACAAAGATGCCTAGTAGTACAATGCACACATATCTGTTGATCAGTCTGACAACAGTAAGGAAGCTCAACTCTGGGAGATGGATTTAAAAGTGCAAGATGAGGTGATTCCAGGATAGCAGTCACATTCAGCAAATGTCTCCTACACAAGCCTTATTCAACAGGGGTGGCTGCATGCAAGGACTGACTTTCTTCTCTTACATCTCCTCACAACTTGGCCTAGTACAGTTGCTGGTGTCTCCCTTGCCCTGTCCTGGGTTTGTGTCTCTGCTGTTTGTTTTTTTTCTGCTTTTGTTCTTTTTTAACAGAAAGCTCAAACACGCCGTAGTCTGGGACCCCTGTCATGCAAGATACCAATTATGATTGAAAGTAAATCTAAACAGAAACTGGTAAGGCATCTGCAGCTGTAATCATCAAACAAACCAGATTTAACTCACAGTACTGAATTATGCCAATATAGCAAAAAAAAGTGAAGATTCACACTCACCACTGTTTTCCTACATTTACCTGTCAGCAGTTGTAATAGTGAACATGGAGTTGGACAGGGCACAGTGAAGGAGGGGTTAAAACACCCTCATTGCACGAAAAACTGGAGCCCCAGATCTGTTCCCACCTCCCACAGGCGCCTGTGTCCATCCCTATTGTGAGCAACACGGGATGGCTTCTCTCCACACTCCCTTCTTGAGAAAATCCTGCTTCTGTGGTGTAAGGCAGTGTTAATTCAGTCTATAGAAACAGCAGAAAGCCCGAACCACTGCAGATAACAGAGCAGTGTACAGCAAGGGCAAAGATGCACCTGCTGCCTCTGCACTAATCAACATTGCAAATCTATCCCATGCCTCCAATTAATTTCCAGCTGAAAACCCAATCATTTTTCAAGCACTTGATACAAACCACACACAGAAATCAGGCATAGCTTTGATTGATTATATTTTTTCTGATCAAAATGGTTGTTTAAGACAGTTTCAAATTTGACAAAATAAACTCACTTCAGTAAACTCCAATTTTTTTGTTGACAAAACTGAAGAGCATTCCCTTGGCAATTCCTGTGCCAAGTGCCACAGAGATCCCACCTGACTTTGTGTTTAAATATTGTCCCATTACAGTCAGACCTAGGGAATGCCTTCACTGCAGTCACCAAGGTGATTATAGGGCACAGAAGTGTTAATGTTAACAGAACAAACAGGAATATAGGGGATTGTGCTGTTGATGGGTCACTTATTAATAAAGCACAGTCAGGTAGGTACAGTGTAGCGTAGCTGTGCAGTTCTGCTTCTCCTTCCTTCTCCCCTCAACTCAATCAAATCAAGCTTGATCGAGCCTTGGACCTAGGTCTGTCAGTGCTGTGGCAGCTGCAGAGGGCTCAGAGAGCTCATTTAGGCTCATCACTAGAAAATACTCGAGGCAAAGAGCTCCTCATTCTTCAGTCATCGCCAAGAGAGAGCAGGCACAAAACTATTCATCTGGAATTGTCCTAAAAACATGTGTCCATTCCATGAGAAAAGCTGTAATCTCAGCAAACCACAAGGCAGCGCAAAGCACATGCAGCTGGCATGTTCAGTCTGTTATCAGCTGGCTCTAGATGTAGTGCTCATGTGCTCAGAGCTCTTGCAGGTGGTTCTCTCAAGGAACCAGCCTGTGACCTTAAGTCATCATTCAAGGTCTCCTGAGCACATCTGCTGGGCACTTAGTTGGGCTTTTTTAGTGCTCTGTTTGGACTTGAGCTCTCCTGCCTTCCCAGTGATCACATGGCAAGAGAGGAACACAATCATGAGAGTGGGATGCTGCTGTTTCCACCCTGAGATGCACTCCTGATCCTGTCTATGAGGCCAGGGAGAACTTAGGAGTCACTTTGGAGCAAGGCAATAAAAGAGAGAGAGCTCTCCCCCCTTACCTGCTGAAGGACACCTAGCTGACAGTCATTAAGTGCCAGTCACCTTCCCCAGCTGAGAAGCTGTCTGCAACCCAATATAACAGGCACACACAGAGTTCACACTTTGATAAGGGCATACACCCCTCTGCCACACTCTTCAGAGGCAATCCAAAGTAATTGCAAAGCTGTCTGCCATGAAAGCAGATGATAAGTTGTGAAAGAGCTTTGTGGTTTTAGGAGTCTGTCTGTGGTGTTACAGGAGGAATTCATGTAGTTTCTCCAGGATGAATAATCTCAAAATAGATCTGCTTAGCACTAATGAGAAAGTACTGGTATTCAATTGCATGTGGTTTCCATGCATGCCAAAAAGACGTGCACTCTCATTAATCTGCTTTAACTGTGAGCCATCTTTCTTTCACTTTTAATATTCTCAAGCTCAGGAAGTGCCAAGGGAATACAGGACAGGCTGACTACGGAGGAGTTACTTCATTGGAAATCGTGCTCATCTGTCTGTTAGGAATTCTTGAAACAACTGCAATAAACCCTGAATTTTTAATATGGTTCACAAGTTCAGAGACAGAAAAATCAGAGCTTGGACAGCTGGGATTGCAGTAGTTACCCACAATGTCAGGGTATACATGTTTCTGTAAAAGGAAATCAAATGGGAAACTGCATTGGAAAAGGAGTGATCAAATATGGTCAGAAGGCAAAGAATAACTGCTGGAGAGCAGAGGAAGATGGGTCAATAGAAATGGATGTGAAAGGGTCAGGAGGGAAATATGAGCTCTCTGCCTGATTTCTTATTGTTCTACATTATATCCGAATATATGGGACAATATTTGCCAACACCATACATGTAAAGTAAGAGCACCCAAATAATGCAACATAGGCTGCTGTGTTAACTCTCAAAAATCCAGGTAGCCCAAATCCTCACAGAATTCTTGGTTATAAATACAGAAAATAAGACGTGACTCCAGGGGAGCTACAGATTGCTTTGGATGGTCTTGATGTCTGTAGAGCACAGGCTGGGAACCCATGTCATGGGCTCAATGCTTCCCTCAGTCTCAGTAGAAAAACATATGAGGTATATGGGAAGGAATGGTTCTGCACCACATGTGTGTTTCTCAGCTGCAGTTGTGGCCCCGCTGAAGCTGGAGTGTCAAACCTCACACTTAACATGGCAAAACAAAGCCTTGGGTGGCATGGTTTAGTGTGAGGTGTCCCTGCCCATGGCAGGGGGGGGGGTGGAACTAGATGATCTTAAGGTCCTTTCCAACCCTAACTATTCTATGATTCTAAGATTCTAAAGCCAGATGGAAATTACCTTAAGGCAAACAGGTATGTGCATGGGCATCGACACCTGTGCATGCTGAGAGATGCAGCTGGGTAAAAAACAACTTCAGGAGCTGCTGTAGGCTAGAGGCTGGAGAGTGAAGAGTGAAGAGGAATCATAAAGGTCAGCTAGAGCTGAGGAAAACAGCAGAAGGAAAACAGTAAAAGCCTATGATGAAAACTGGGAAATCTCAATGGGATTTGTATGTGTCCGCATATTGCAAATTTTCTATAGTCCCACTAGAGCCAATGGTGGATTAGTCAGTGTAGTCAGTGGCAATTAATTAATGTAGAGAGGTAATAAATCAGGTATGAAGTAAGCTTCTACATCAGGATAGGATGACTCATGATACTGGCTTTATTGACTAGGTTAGTATTGACTGAAGGGACTCTGGGATTATTTGCTGAGGTGTAGATGCCTACAGTCTGGACAACTACATGAATTCAGCTGAATAGCCCTAAAGCAAAGAACAAGGAATTCAGTGACAGCAGTGAATTCTGGCCGTTGCATACAGCAGCATGCCAGGAAATAAACATGATTTCCTGGATCAGTGAAAGTCAGGTACACTCCTTCAGGTTTCCAGGAAATGTTTTCTGGGTCTTTCTGAAGGCAACAGCATCAGTCAAAGTTAGTGGTGAAAAGATCTTTTGAGAGAGTCTCTCCATGAGCAGCTGACAGTTTCAATTTCCAACTTACTACATTTGCTTATGTAGACAGCGTTTATAGGTAGGCAGGGTTTTCTGATGCTCTTGGAGTCCCCTTACGGGGTTAAGTATGTTGAGTTGGTCTTGATATGTTCTGCCTACCATCAGGAGCTCAAGGCTAACTGGTGGTGTGGTTTGGATTGGCTAGACCGCTTTTCTGTGTTGAGGCATCGCCTGGCTGTTCCACATGGGTATGGTAACCCTTCTTCTTAGCTAACTCCATATTATACAATTTCGAACACATAATATTGACCAAAAGTCTGGTCTTACAGCTTCAAGGATCTCTTGAATGTGCACCACTGATGACTGCACTATAAGGTTTCTTAGAAACAAAAAATTGTCTTGCAGTGGAGCAACTTGGCATGTGGGAATAGAGAGAGATGCAAGACCATCAGATCTAAGAGATCTCACAACGTACAGGGGAAAACAGCTTCAGGCATTCACATAGTGGTAATGTACATGCTCAAGGTCTGAGCTTAGGCCCCTTCCTTCCTCATATCAGAATATTTCTACTAGTGATGCTGGATTTCTTTAGCCCTGAGCTAGAAATGGAGCTAACCGTTCAGTGTTTTAAGGATGGTCATGGAGCTTGGACTTTCATCGGGTAGTAAGTGACAGCTAACACTGTGGGGATATCTGGTTAACCACTACCCCAAAAACACACTAAGGCCAGATGGTGATCAGAGAAACTGAGCCCACTCCATGGGAATCAGCTACTTTTAAGCCCATCATAGGTGAATGGTTAAGCAATTGCTCCTGCTGCAGAACCCACAGAAGAATGTCACTCCACGATTCTACTTAAACCAAGGGGAACTGTTGCTGAAAGGACTTACTATGGAACACTGGCGTTCACTAGATCTGATGGTCCTTAACACCAACACAAATGCATCTCCACAAGAGCCTTTACTGTGGAGAGGTCGTTCTTGCAGGGCACAGTTGCATCTTTGGCTGCCAGAGATTAATTAGGGATTTGTCTAGATCAGCCTGAAGCTGATGTGGAAGAGCTTGGTGAGGAAAAACTACATAAAAACCTACATCTCTACATAGGAGAGATGGGAAGCCTGTGCAGGTGTTCAGAAAATGTAGGAGAGCTTGTTTTCTGTGTGTGCATATAGACCTGGTATCTAGAGTATTTAGATTTTTCTATGCTGGGGATATGGGACTTCAATGTAATGTAGCAAATGTGGGTCATATGAAGAGGCAAAAAGACTAAAAAAGGAAGTACTGCTGCACTAACCATGGGGTGGAAGGCTGTGGGCAGGTCTGCCTGACAGTTTTCTCTGGGTGGGATCTGCATGATTATATATGCCATGCACATAGAAAGCTGTCAGAGGAAGGTCTCTCCACCATGTACAGACACACTGCCAACATCCACGCCCCACACAGCTCATTCATCTGTGCACAAATCAATGCTTCCACTTTGCCTACAGATAGCTCACATCTATCACAGCAGTGACAGTACCTGTGGCATCAGTAGCCCATGAAAAAAACAAAGGCAACTAGATAGTGCACAAAATAAAACATAAATTATGAGAAATACAGAATGGATTGCTTGGGGCTAATATAGAGATGGCTTAAGCGCTACTCTGGGGTTTTTTATTCCTTTCATATACAAAAAGAAATAAAAATGCATTATGCACATATAGAAATACACTATGCATATATTAAATTACTATATAGAACTTGCTGCATGGTGCAGATAGATAGGGCACAACTCCAGAAGAACAACAGATGGGGACTTATTTATTATATTCTAAGAACAACAAAACAATTCTTGCAATTCCTTTTGTGTGCCATGGATTTTAGTGGGAGCTGGAGCCAGTTTAGCTCAATAATTGCCAATCCTCTCAAAAGCATTTACTGTGGATCTCGAGAGAAGTCTCCTTTGTACCTCAGATGCCCACTTGCTGTGAGAGGAGCTGGCAGTGAGAGATGCCCATGGCAGGGGGGTTGGAACTAGGTGATCTTAAGGTCCTTTCAAACCCAAACCACTTTATGATCGTATGATTCTGTTAAGGAAGCTGTTTGGTATTCACAGCCAGGAGGATGGCTGGAGCATAGCTTGTAGATATCTTGAGGATGGCCTTCATATGCAGTGCTGACTTATCAAGGAGTTCCAGGTGGTTAGTTGCCTGAGATGAATGCCAGGTACCTGAAAACTGGTAGGCTGCTGGTAAATTGGTAGCTCTCTAGTGAAAACAGGAGTTTGACACCAAAGTGAAAGATGTGGCAAGTATGTGTAATGACAGGAATTTCTTCAGGGGGGAAAGGTCAGTTTAGCTTTCTGAATCATTTCAGGAGAGTGGGAAAAGCCTGTTGCTAAACATGGAGTACATATGGCCAAATAATAATTAAAAGAAGAATAGGTTTGCCTAGTGATTTCAGGTCATGAATCTGAATCATAACTCTTTCATTCGTCACCCTGAAGTAGAGCTCAGGATGCACTGAGCTGCCATGCAGTAGGCAGATGTCCATGATTGCAGGGGTCAGTAAAACCAACAGCCCAAGAACACCTTTCATAGTGTACTTTTCTTTATCTGCCTACAAGGTGGACTTACAAAACCACCCCTCTACAACAAAATCAGTGTAAATGCAAAGAAACAAACAGAATGGAGTAGAAGGAAATGGCCTGACATTCAGAATGCAACCAGCTTTAACTGCTTGCAAATGGATACAATTACGGCAACACTGTATTCAAGGGTCTGTCTTTTTCGTTTCAGTGGTCTTTTATTTAATAGGCTGAGAAACACTACTGTAAAACATGAATGTCCATCGGTGCTACTTTAACGCAGTTTTTTGGCTTACACTCTCTATGAAGATGTCCAGCACATGCCTACCAAAGAAGTTTACTGTGTTGGTTGCATGAACAGAGCTCACAGTGAAGCATGTACACAGCAACTATCTAAGCAAAACACTTGCCAGATATGGGAAACTCCATAACTGTTGTTATTTATTTCTCTTCATCTGCTGGTCTGGAGTCCCAATGGGTCAAAATGTTACTGCTGTCACCATGAGTAAGGATAAAGTGTCCTTGGCCTGCTTGAGAGGAGATACTGGGAGGCAGCGGAGGTTGCTCACAGCCAGCATCAGGGGATTGAAAGCAGACTTGAACTGAGGTGGAGCTCCACTGAGGTGGAGCTTTGACCAAGTATTGTTATTTGAAAAATTCCTTTAAAGTTCCTGTTTTGTTTAAAATCATCATTCAGATAGTCCTCGGGTTTCCAGATGGAGGCTTGGACTGGAATCACTTCTATTCATTTGAGAAAGAACCATGAAATGATGATTCCCATATGATGACATAGCCCTTTTTAATGCCAAATGCAGCTGGCAAAATTATTTTGTCTCTAAAAATGCCATGGTTTTATCCTTTGCCAAACATTTGCAGTATTTTGCTGTGACTTGTATGATACCTTTCTTTTTGTAACTAAGGCTATTAAAAATGAAACTAAAAGAGCAGCAAATCTGAAAGTCACCAAATCACATGGGTAGGTCAGGCATTTTTAGAAGGTTCTCGGCCTTTTAAAAGGGGACATGCTGAAAGTTTAAGAAAAAAAGACTGCAGTTGACATCAGTGGTACTTCTTGGTAGAAGCAAGAAACATCCAAATTGGCAAAACTAACCGTTCTTACTTGTTCCCTTTCAGACCACTGGTAACAGGTACTGAGTCTGCTTCTCTTTCCCTCAAAGTCTCCACAAATGTGTCAAGCTGTTTTACAAGTACAAACCTGAAAGCAGGAATCAGAAGGACTGTCGTTAGCTGTTTGCCTCTTTGAAACTCTTGGCACTCAAACGGCCCAGTGCCGGGGCCAGTGATGGGCGTGCAGGTTGCTTTGCTGCAAGTGCCAGCAGCGCCCTCGTGTGTACGGGATGGGTGAGCCCTCCTGGGGCAGGTGACCAGATCTCCCAGAACGAGCAGCGATACTTCGAGCCTAGCTCTGAGACAACCTTGGCCATAGAGAGCTCCCTTGTCAGGGAGTGCAGCAGCGGCAGTCATACTAACTTGGGCCCGGCTTATGAAAATGAAAGATAAGAAAGCCCTCTTGTACCATTCATATTCCCAATACAGCATCACAAATGGTGACATCTACCTTCTGTATTTGCAATGTAATGACATCCCACAGGGGAGCTTGGCAGGCCCTTGGTTTCAGAGCATCTGAATTTGCTTGCAATTTGTCTGAGTCCAGACTTCAGGTGTCCAGTGATGGACGAGTCTCAGTCTTGCCAGAACATCATGTGTTACCTGGGCTGTTTCACTAACTCACAGGCCTGAAACTATGAAGTAACCCTATTGCAGTCACAACTTGCTGTCTGATACAACCTTTAGCATTCATTCCAGTGTAAAATTTCTTCTAATTTTATACTTGGTTTCACAACTGTATGCATTTACCTTGGTGTTATTGGCAATCTGTTCTGATTTATTTCATATTTATGATCCAGAACTAATACCACAAGCATATGTGATAATTTAGAAGGACATCTGGTAAGCTGTGGACACATCTTCCATCTCCTCCTCAGCATTCCTGAAGCCTCATTCCAGTTCAAGCATCACATGCACTTCCTTGCAGATTCCACCTTTGCTCTTTTCTACTCTCTCTGCTTATTTTTGCCCATGCGCAAACACCTCTGTTGGTGATCTCTGCCCATTCTGGCTCAATCACTCTGTTAATGTCGCTCTGGAGAAAGTCCTTTCCAGATCTGTGTGGGCTTCTTACCAGTCTGAGGGGTAGCTCTGAGAAGATGCCAACACCACTGCTGTCTGCCTGTTTGATCCAAGAATTCCCTCTGAACACAGATAATGTCCATGTCTTTCTACAACTGCCTGATACACTCTGTCTGGATGTAAATGGATTAGTCCGTGTAAACTCAAAGTAAATCTGCACACTGTCTTCTAACTTTTAAAATCCAATTTTATTACTAATATTACAGTAATGTAATTAATAACTTTTTTAGTATCTCTGCTCCCAGCACCATGATTATCTTACACACTGCAGCGGCTCTTCTCAACATGAACATAACTGTCTTCCCTGTGTTTCGGGACCTTCTCTTACTGGATAGTGAAGGGAGATGGGAGCAAAGGAAAGATCATAAAGGAGAAGAAGTAAGACAGTGAGGAATTAAAACCAGGAGCCATTTGCTGGTTTGGAAAAGAGAGTTGAAGTCATGTGTGGAAAGAAGAATTTACAAAGAAATGGAGGTCAGGAAGAGAAGGAGAGAACAGTGAAAGTGGGTAAAGAGGGTGTTTATCGGAACAAAAGATAGAGACCCTGATACATCTTACCTCTGGTGGAAGAAAGATACGCCCCTAAGAGAGAGAGTGCATTAAAGCTTGCAGAAAGTCTGACACAAAAAAGCGAAGCAGGGGACAGAATTGTGGGTGAAAAAAACAATCCAGAAACCCAGGGTGCCATTTGTGTAACTGATGTAGTTCCTATTAAAGGAGAGATACAGGTTTTCTGTAGCCTAAGCATTTTTAGAAACACTGTGTAAGAAAGTGTCCTGGGTTCAGCAGTAGCAGTCATTTTTCTCCTTCTCAGTAGCTGGTGCAGTGCTGTGTTTTTGACTTCAGCCTGGGAACAGCACTGATAACACTGATGTTTTTGGACTTTGTGAGTCTCATGCTCTGCCAGGGAGGAGGGGAAGCCGGGAGGAAGCAGAGACAGGACACCTGACCCAAACTAGCTAAAGAGGTATTCCATACCACAGCACAGTATATAAACTGGAGGCAGTTACCCAGAAGGGTGAGATCACTGCTCGGGTTAGGCTGGGTATCAGTCAGCGGGTGGGGAGCAGTTGTATTCTCTTTCCTTGTTATTTCCCTTACCATTATTATTATTGGTGGTAGCAGCAGTGGTTTGTGTTATACCTTAGTTACTGGGCTGTTCTTACCTCAACCCATGGGAGTTGCATTCCTTCGATTCTCCTCCCCATCCCTCCGGGACCGGGAGGAAGAAGTGGGGGGAATGAGCAAACAGCTGCATGGTTCTGAGTTACTGGCTGGGCTTAAACCATGACAGAAAGGTAAAACCTACAGAAGAGAAGCACAAGAAATTTTGGACTGTTTATCTTTAGTAAAATATCCTTCAGCTCGTAGTTTACAGGAAGGTTACTCATCCACCTTATGAATAGGAATGTTAAATATTTTGGATGCCTTTCTTGACCTGGAATCTATGCATGTTGCTACTGAATGCCAGGGCTTGTGTCAGATGTCCCCATGTCCTGCTGCTCTGTGCTCCTCTGCTGACCGCCATGCCAGGGGCTTCAGGTCATGCTGCCCTCTCCACCTGGAAACATAAGTTGGCACCTGAGTCTAATGGTGAGGATAAACATTTTAGGACATGTCTGGGTTGTTTAATGCCAGGAGCTAGTTAGTGAAATGTGCAGGTGTATAGACAGCTTGCCTAACCCAATTGTACTGCTGATGTCCGCAGAGGTAATCCAGCTGGAGTGCCTTCCTCCCTAGATAATGGCTGTAGCGGTTCGGCTCACTGAGACAAGCATTTACAGGGAATCTCCACAGATGAGTGACTGCATCTTTGAATTCCTGCCAGTTTTCACTCACATAAGGTAGAGCACATATGTCTTCTTGTCACAAAAGAGAATCTGATTTTGAAATTGCCATGGCACATGATGCTGTAGCAAAAGTGCATGTTCTGTACAAAGTGCTGCGTCCCTGCAGAATAAACATCAGAGTCCACAGAAGCAGAACACAATGCCAGAGCTCCCCATTTTGCAATGGGTACTGACTCAATAAGGTATTGGCAGCTCAGAGGGAGCTCCTTGCTGCAGTTATAGCTGCAGTGTATAGTACAAAAGCCTTCCATCTGCAGCTCAAAGATAGCTTACAGTCACTTGTTTCAGTATTGGAATAGGTTTTTGGTTGGGCTGCTTGCAGTCTTCTCCAAAGCAGAAGAAGGAATGGAATTGCCAAAGGTGAACAAACTACTTCATCTAAGGGGGAATGGAAGAACTTCACTGTGCAGTTAAGCTCAATGAATGCTACCAAAGATCTCTGGCACTGGGAGGTCTTTTGCTGTGGGAGCAAGTGCTATTGGCTGATAGAGAGATTGCAGCTGGAACAGGACATTTGTCTGCAGAAGCATGTTAACACTTAGTGGATTACACCGCAGTTTGCATGTGTGCCCTGTCTCTGCTGTACCAAGGGATAAGGGACCAGTTCACCTGCCTTTACCTGTTATGCCCAGCACAGGAGAGCACCAAGAGCACCAACACAAGAGCATCTGTGAAAACACACTCTCCAAGCAAGCCACTATACAAGTGAGTTCAAGTTACCACCACATCCTAACTAAATTATCTTGCACCTGCAGGACAACAGGGGAAGTCTTCTTACATCTTTTCAGCTTCCTGATGCTGACAGATTTTATTCTGGGTGTGAACACTTCACTGTGGGACTTTTCTCAGGCTGATAAAAGGGTATTTCCACCAGCCTTCCTGGCACTATGTAATGCTCCAGACAGAAGTGCACCATTTTTCATCATTTATACAGTAATATGGTTGGTTTCCTATTACTCTGAAGTCCATACTGGCAATTCTAGTGTCATACTCAGATCTGCTTTTGCCCCTGAAGAAATTTTGGTCTTCTTTTAAAGTGACTGCTTCATATGGTGGAGGTTTAATTCTCCATTTCATTAGCATTAGCATGGTACAAAGTTGCTGTGATAGACAAGGAAGTTTAGTCTGTGTCTTAATGTCACCTCCTTCCACCTGAACAGATTACTTACTATAGTGCTACTGTCACCTCCACTTCTCATTACCACTTGCTGACACTAACCAATTTGAAATCTTCTTCAGATAGGTCTGTTCCCTCCGCCCACACAAAGCACACTGGGGGCTGGGCTGGGTTCATTTGTTGAGTGCAGCACCCAGAAAAGAATGGTGCATTTGGGAAGAGAAACCCCCAAATTTCTCTTCTTGTCACACACCCTTGTCTCATCCATCACCTGTCTAAGTCATGTCTTCCCACATCTGAAGAAAAGCCTACCCTTCTGGAGTCACCCACACCTGGAAAATGGACCTGGAGGGTCATTACCCTCCTGCTTGCGGCATTTTGCACAATTCCCCATAAATTTGCTGCCTAATAAACCATTTCTGCTGGTTCCCAGTAGCTCATCTGCATGTGCTTTGACCTTCTGCCTGGACTGTTGCAAACCCTATCAATATAGTTTCAGGTTTGTATTACTTCCTTAGAAGACCTCTATTGGCTTCCTATGAGCTATGAAATGCACCCAAATCATCCCAAAGTCCTTTAATGGGGCTGATGGGTGATATCTGTGCATACTGCTACAGTTACTGCCATGGACTTCGATGTTGTGCCTCTCCTTAGGCCTCAGACCAGCCTGAGTCATAACCACAGACCTTCCCTCCCATTACAGGGTTCGCTGCTGCTGTCACACCAGGTACAACACAATGGTTTTGCAGGTTGTTATACACCTCTCTTATGAACACAGCATCTCTTTTGAAATTACAGCTCCAAAGGGCTCCAGTCTATTTTGTTTACAGCCTCGCAGGCTGTGCCCCATGTCTTGCCTTACAACTACCAAAGCATTCCCTAGTTTATGTCCCCATATCTACTCTGATTTTATACTGGTACATTTTACAGCACAATTTTTTGCTGCAATTATTGCGCTTCCTAAGGTTTTGTATGCACTATGCCTTATAAAAATAAATTGAACCTCTGCTCTTTTTACTGTTTCCTAGCCACAGGGGAAAGTAATTCATTTGTTTGAGGAAAGGGGTGTAGAGAAGGCAGCAGCACTAGGTCAGAACTCCTCAAACCTGAAACAGATTACACTTCACTGAAGGCAGAGAGATCAAAATGTTTCTTCAAGTGCTTTTCCAGACCTACGGAGATTAAAGATAGAAATAGAATCGGTTTGTATATATTTCCCTTCAGCTCGTGTCACTTTATCAAAGATAGTAATTTTCAAAAATGGCTCAGTAATAAATCAGAAATAAAACTTTGTGGAAACCAATGAATCTTCACTTATTTTTCACAGAGGTTTTTAACTGGATAGCATCCCACAGATACACATGATCTTTCTCTGCATGGATATTTATTACTTCTTCACCTGCCTCACGTGCCTTTTAATAAACAGATTAAAGTGTCAGTTAGATTCATTGCATCTCCAGTAAGAAGTAATTTTGTATCCTTCACTTAAAAACTAGTTCTGAAATGTCCCAAAGCAATCATTGATCAGTGAATCCCAACAGACAGTCTGGTATTGTTAAATAAGTGCCTAAGGGTACTGCTCTTTCCTTTTCTCAGGAACCAGAACAACAGCGATAGCACATGCAGCAGCTCTGACCCCTCTGCTCTGTATGTCTAAGCTAAAGGAACTCTGCATTTACAGTGATGATCTCAAGATGTGTAAAAAAGCACTTCAAAGAGCAGTTATATAAGAGTATGAAGATAGTTAATAGCCAAAGCTACACAACTTTTTACTCTGAATATTACAGCATTTTATTTCTTGAAAAATAAATTATTTATGCCATCTTTCTGCATTGGTTCCTCATAATGTAATCTTTCTAGGAGGCATTACATCAGAGTTCTCTCACAGCAGGAATTATGTGCAACTTCATTTGCAGTTTCTATTAATTACAGAAGATGGCAGTACTAAAAGTAATTATGATGCACAGCTGATTGGAAGATTACTTCATCTTTTATTCCCTCCCATTGTGGCTTTAGAGGGGCTGCAGCACATCAAAGACAAACCAGGCTTCAAGGCAGAAAATATATGAGCCCTGCGACAAAGAGAAAATTCAGTAACTTCAGGTGTATTGAAAGGTTTGGGTTGTATTCAGTGGGAATAGGAATGATTCTTTGTGTTATTTAATTATGCTACTTATTATTAGAAATACTATTTCTATTTATTCTATATTTCCTTCAACTTTCTTCAGTGAACCATTTTGAGAGTGATGCAGAGTTATGGAAATTGCAAAGGGAAGATTGATCTGTCAGCACTGGGGACTTTGTTCAGTGTGCAAAAGGTATGGGGGGGATCATCCCACCATACCCAAAAGGCGTGGGCTCATCTGTGTGGATTTGAGGATATGGTACTCAGATGGTGGGGTCCTCTCTTTCTTTCTCCACCTCATTCCCTTTTCTTGGTAGAGCATCGAGTACTTCAGACGGAGGAGAGGAGGAGATGTCTTCAGGCATCTGAGAATGAAGATCTCAGTAAGGGACGATTCTGAAGGTTACAGTCTTCAACACTATCAAATGCATTTTCCTTTTAATTATTAACTTTCCTAAATCCACAGGAAGTACAAGAGATGGTTTATTACTAGAGGGTATTTTTTCCTGTTTAATTCTCTGTATACAGGTAAACAAATAATTGACTTCTGGGGATCATAAGACTATTCCTGCAAATAGCTGGAAAAATTGCTATCTGCATTTCTGTTCAAAACCTTTAAAATGCAAATTCTGCTGCAAGTGCACAAAGCTTCAGTAATGAGACTGATGCAAAATACTGTGAAAACCTGAAACACCAAAATCAGAGTTTAGACTTCCTTTAATGTCCAAGGAATAAATCACAGAATTAGAACCGCTTGCATGATTTCATTATTATTTGTGTCTGGACTTCATTATTTATTTTCTTCAATGCAGAGATCCCATTCTGAGAGATAAAGACAAAAATGGAGTTTTACTACTCATTTCCGTGAGAGTTAATAGCCCAGTGACTTCAAAAGGAACAGCACATTGCTCACCAAGCCTGAATTTGGTTCACATAATGTAAAATGAAATATGCTTATGCAAAACAAAATCACATAAAAGTCTTAAAGGATGAAATCTCACAGCCATGGAAGCCTCAACAGAAGCAAAAACAGAACAGGAGAAATTCCAACTCTGCTACCACAAGATTTCACCTTTTTTTTTAAGAAGTGTGTGTAAAGTGATTTATTTCCTTATGCAGGTTGTTCCTTTACCTAGACCTCCCCCATCCTCAGCGATAAGCCTGCTGCAAATAACACAAGTGAGGGTGTGCAGACAATGGCAAAAATGCTGCAGGAATGGAAAGGATTTTCTTCTGAACAGACCTCAAGTTCTCCATTTAATTTTTTGTAATAATGCTTTTTATTGAATTATTTTCTGTAACTTCAAAGCTAATTCCAAGAGGAATTGAGATGGCAAAACCTACTTGAAGAACAGTGTGGGGAAGCCTACTTTACATTAATCTGTAAATTGAGACAGACAAGAGAAGAAACAACCTTGAAGATCCACTTATGTGCATGCATTACAGATGCACACGTAGCCCTCACTTTGGCTCTGTGCTCCTTATTGAATAACCTGGCTTCCAAAACAAATAGTTTGAGAAATAAGTATGAAGAAGAGGGGAAGAGGGGAAACTTCCTTGAAATACTGCTGGGGAGAGGATGCCCACCATTGTAGGGCAAATTCTCTTCCTTCCTGAATCAGTGCCTTTGTGCCACATAGGGGATTCAAAACTGACTTAAAGTCAGTTTAATTAAACGCTATGCCTGTCAATCTGTCTCCTCTTGAATAAATTACATCATGATATTTTTAATCAAGGCAAAGTCAGAGCAGATCAACCTGCAGGATCAGAAACCTGGCTGTGTCCTCTTCATCATTGCCTGGCTCTTGTCTCAACATGGAATATTTGCTGAGTGGCACTGCAAAGCACCCAACAGGATTCCAGCTTTGGAAGATGAGGACAAGATCATGATCAGTGCAGAAACTTCCCCTTTTCATCATCCCTTGCCCACAGCTGCCTTCAGTTGCAGTCCTCTTTCTTGTCTACTTCTGCCAGGCATGAATTCATGCGCCAGGATGCTATGGGTCATTTGGAAGCTGCACAGGGCCTGCTTTATTAAGCACATCCTCCTTCCTAAATTTCCACTGATGCAGCATTATTGTATCCTTCCAGCACACAAGACACTTTCTTTCAGTACATCTGCTGAGCATCAGACACGTGAGAGGTACACCCTGTACATTGTCCTAGCTGTCTGATTCTCTTACTGCTATTGTTCAAACCAGGACCAGTGCTTGACCAGACCCTATCAAGCACTGCTTCTTGTTCTGCTAACCTTGGTCCCAAAGCTTCAGTGGCTGTTGGTCTCATACAACCCTTGTACTCCTAACTTCACTTGCAATTGCTGTATTCAGCCCTAGCTAGGGTCTAGACTGGGACCTTGACAGTTGAATGATCTATAGACTGTCACTCATTAATCCATCAAGCCTCCGGCGGCACAGAGAGGGCAGGAGATCTCGAGCTCCAGAATGCCAATTTAAAATGGCAAATACAAAAGGTACTTGTGGAGGTGCTGGTTCGTGCACTTTGAGTGCTGATGCAGTGTAAATGTATTACCTGCAGTCCTATTTCAACCAGTGGTAAGTTAAGAACAAATTGTAAGAAAGAAGTGTTGTGTTTCCTTATTAAAAAGTAGGTCACAGATGTTACTCTGTGGCTTGGGAAAATGTCACCAGCTGTGAACTTGTTGTGTCATTTAGTTACTTTTAGCCATATTCAGTAAAGATGGTGACAGTAATGGGAATACAACATATGAATGGCTTCCTCTATTGTAGGCAGAAATAAATGCCTATGTGTATGTGGGAGCGTTCAAAGATTTAACAGAGAAATTAGGTAGCTTTCTCTTTCCCTAGTAAAAGACCCAGCATGAAAAATAATTAGCAATTACATTCTTTTAGTGCCTTTTATTTAGTTATCTCAGAGCACTTTGCAAAGCAGAGTCAGCAGCCAAGGACGCTGGGCTGCTTCATGCTCAGTAATGCGAGGTCAGTCAATCTGGGCAAATCAGGAACAGAGTTCCAGTAACTGAACCATAGGGTTGGCACCAAACCTACAGAGTTCAGATTTATCAGGGTAAGTAGTGCAGTATCAGTTAACAAAATCATTAACTATCAGGTGGACTTTTGCATGTACTGAGAAGAGAAAAAGGCCAGTCCTAATTATTTTTTTTCATAAACTATGTATTATTCACAAGGCGAGATAATTCTACTTTGCTTGGATATGATGATGTTACAATTTAGGTACCAACAAGCCTCTCCTACAACTCATTCTGTACACTGCCCTTTAATAATAATGTGCTCCCTATTCCATCCCTCCAGAAAAACAGTCTTAACCCCATACTGACTTAAAAACACTATCTACATTGCCCTTGTTGATCTTGTTCTTAACTTGAAAAAACTTCCACTATGTCCCCTTGAAAAGTCTTAACAAAAAGAAACACGGCTCCTTTAACTTTTCTATATAGTCTGTTTTGCAGAGCTAGTGCGATTGTTGTTGACCTAGCCTGTACCCGCTCTGAGGTAATAATAACCTATTATTAGTGCAGGGACTGATGGAGTGCTCAGTGTTTGAAATAGTGCTTAACAAGTGTCTTATACAGGAAAAAGCATTGCCTTTTTGTGGTTTTGTATTGATACAACATTAGGTGTATTTTTCTTTCTGAGGCCTTAGTTGGCATGAAAATTCCAATTATTGTTTTTATACAAGCTCCCAGTCTTACTTGATTGTTCCATTTAACTCCTATTTCTTGGGCTGTTTCCTCAGTCTTGGGCTAATTATTTTATAGAATTCCTCTACCATCTGCTGGTCTAATCAACTTAATGATCCATGTCCTCTGGAAGCAAATTGCATTATTCCTCATTATTTTCTCTGCTTCTAACTTTACCATTATTCGCTCTGCAGACTGAGGATTTGGCTCCAGCTCTTGGCTACTTATGAGGACAGTGACAACACAACTTTAGGTAGTTGTTAAATAAGGTTACCTCCAGAGGTGTTAGTATCATCTCCTAGCACAACTCAAAGTAGCCTAAAAACTGCGCGAAATGAGAGTGGATACCATTTATCCCCCCAGCTGCAATTGCTTAAATCAATGGATTCAACAAAATCAAGGCTATTGGTGCTTCATAACCATGCTCTAAATGGTGCCAAAGGAGGGGGAATAGCACAAAACCCACTTAGTGCCTATATGCTACCAAATATTTCTTCTACCAAGACTGACTTATGGCAATTTTATATTATCTTCAAGGTACAAAGCAGCTGAAGTGCTGTCAGGATCAAACCCTTGTTTTTAAATACTTCTTTTGATTGTTGTGATGTAAAATTGTTGAGTGCATGAATCAGAGCCCTTAAAACTGACTCAGAACTACTCCAGCTGTAATACCAGTGAAGCAGTAAATAATTGTTCAGGATCAGAATGTGACCTTTTTCTGTTTTGAAAGTGTACAATTCTCCTTTCAACAGAAATAAGATGGAGTTTCATCAACAACTGGTTTTTAAGCTCAGATCTAGGATCTAACACAGCTACTCATCCTCACTTCTGCTTCTGCAGGGGCAGTTCCAGCAAACACATTGGCCATCAGACTCTTGACTGAATTAGCAAACCTATTGAATATGAAAAGTACTTTGTCTTACAAGCTGAACACTTCACTGCTCAGGTACAGAAGTCACTGAACATATTCATAACATGTCTTCAGAATAAAAGTCTACAGGAATAAAGTTTCAGGGAGGGGAAGGGGGGTGTTAGCCATTGGAATGAGTTTCTTTAGAAAGGCACCTGGATTTCCATGCTCCTTCGAAAACAGATACCTACTTTGGTTTCTTCTGCAGCAAAAGCCATTAAGGGGCCTATAATATTCCTACAGATAGCTTCCAAAATACCTTAGGGTATCAGAAACATGGGAGCAAACACTAGCTGAGACCCTTGGGAGACCCTTCTGAGATGGAATGTGAAACTGTATTCTCTAGGCAATGTTAAATAGCCCTCAACACCTGTGTCTGGGCGACTTAACTGAGCCCTGAGTATATCTTCAGTGTGTATGCCAAAGCCTTCTCTAATATTACATGTTTGTGTTCTGCAGACACTATCTACCTGTGGTGGTAACCCCCCTAAAAATGGTAAACCCTAAAAAGGGCAAAGCAGTGGGGAGAAAGTGTTCTAAATGGCAAACTCTACAGTCAGGTGTTATTTTTGGCCAGTGAAGCTTCACATCCTGCCAGCCTATCCAGTGCATTGCACAATTAATACTTTTTCATCAGCTGTGATTTATAAGTTCTTTTAAAATGAATAAAAAGATGCCCATTGCACAACCAACTGCCTGGGGAGGGTAAAGCACAGATAAGAAATCAGTGTCGCATAGAGTCTCTGCAGAGAGAGCACATCCTGGTCCCAGATGAGCCTGACAACGTTTGCATTCTCACCGAGAAGAAGAGCTAATCAAAGCTGTGACACGGTTAAGTTCCCCTAAATTAGAAGATAAGGAGGAAGGGGAACTGAAGTCCCCAGGAAATTATTTGATACTTCATTTGCACTCAAGAGGCAACCCAGCAACTGTCACTGTCATGCAGGGGGGACAGAAATGCAAGAGAGATGCTGATTCTTCACGATAACACTGAAGGAGCAGAGCAGGGCTGATTTGTTTCCTCGGTTTCTGTGCCCCAGAGAAATCTCACAATGACAGGTGCACTTGAAGTTCCTTTTGTTATTCATTGTTTCCCTTCCAGAACTTGGTTTGTAATCAGGAATTTAACCTCCGCTTTTCCATGTAGCTTGTTCCATAAGTAAACTTGTCTGAGTTTCTGGAGCTGAGGTGAATCTGGCAAATCTGTAGCATGTGCTTTGCTTCAGAGGCAATGAATTGATGGAGAGCACGGCTTGCAGGCACCTGCTGAAGGGGAGCACACAAGAAGGATGGGACGTGTTGCTCACCCCTTGGAAGCCTGGGTTCAGGGGCTTGCAGCAGTGTGTGCTGTAACAAGGACAGAACTGCCACTGGCAGGGTGTTGCCAAAGAGGAATATGAGGGAAAATCATCACACCATGAAGATTATTTAATAGAACTAAATATAACAATATTGTTTCAAATATTCAACCCCATTTAAATGTGCATTAAAAACTAAAATGTGTTTGAGGGTGGGTGCATGCTTTGCACAGCAGTATGGGAACCCCAAGCCATTATAAAACAGGGTAGGAGTTACCTGACCTGCATGGTTCGGGTCAGAATTTCTCCTTAAATGAATTGCATTTGAGAGAACATCTGTCTAGAAATATCTCTATTCATTACCTGCTGAGTTCCTCGCATGCCAGAGTCACAACAACAACTCTTACATTCTGCTACTGCTTTTAAGAGCCTGTATGTAGCTGGAATTTATCTGGCTTCAGTTTCTAGCCAGTGAATCATCATCTGCATTTGTCTAATGGTTATAGAAGGTATCTATTACCAAGTTTCTTTGTGAATATATGTGTGGATTCAGTGAGTCTTCTGATAGTCTTATCTTTGCTAATCAGACAGATGTAGGATGTGGGGTTGTTCAGGTTAAAGCATGTCTTTTCCTTTCACTGCTGTTCCAATCTCTATGTGAACTGGAGTAGCAGTGTCACACATACCAGTTGCATGACTGTCAGAAACTCTCACCTGATTTTCTTTTGCATGTGCATGCTGCAATCATACCTATAAAGATGTTTCCCATCACCCTTGTGATGTAGATTTGTTATAGCTTAAATTTGCAAGATGAAATGTTGTGTACTACTAAATTAAATAACTTAGAAGTGAAGCAATATTGTGTAAATAGTATTAATATTTCTTTAAAAGCATAGATGCAATTATAAATTCATTTATTTTTTCAGAGCTGTGTTGAAGGTTGGTCCAGTTCCCACAAGAAATTGTTATCTTGACATAATGCTTTGTCTGTCTCAAGAACTACAGTATTGTAATGCACAATCCTCTGAGTGCTTTGTGAGTGGAACTGTCAAAGACCGTGGTCTGCAAAATTGATCTCTGGAAGTGATCCTAGGAAAATGGCTTTATGGAGAATTACTGTTTCTTTTGTTGGCATAATGCAGTTAATGCTGCTAATCCTACAAATCTGACGTACTCACATTACTCTTCATCTTTCATATTTTATTTCTCTCAAGGTTTTTATTTCATTTTACCTTGGGATGATATTTTGCATATGTAAAAAAAAGGAAGGACGAATATGAAATTTTGTGGCATCTATGGGAGGGAGATGGCACTCATCTGTTGTCTCTGGTATTAAGGCATATGACAAGGATAGGTAAGGAGTTAAATACTCAGATGGTTCAGAGCTACTGTGATTGAAACTACTCAGAAAAATCAGTCCCATTCAAACTGCAAAATTCAAACACTAATCCTTGTGTGTAGATTTGCTATGCAGGAAGATGAAATGTTTATAAACTCGACCAGCTTGTAAAAATGTATCTCTTGGACACTTTCAGCGGTATTTAATAGACTTGTAATTATTATACTAAACAACTATCAGCCTGTTCTGTGATATGTTACCATGTTGAGGTTGTCAAAAGCAGGCAGAAGGACTGAATGTACAAGTCCTTTAGCAAGGAGAGGCAGTTCTGCTAGTGGTAGTGACAGCAGCTCTTCTTCCCCTATCCTGGAGGGATAACAACTCCTAGTGAGGTGCCAACTACCCCATGCTCATCTCCCAGATAACCTGCACCCTCACAGACAACTAGTGCTTGCAGGAGGTCGTGCCAGGCATGCACACAGCCACTTGCTGAGAACCAGAGCTGCACCAACTCCCATACATAAGGGCTCTGGAAAAACGGAAAATTCAGCCAGTGATGCACATTTAAGAAGGCTTCAGAGAATTAATTGATCTCCTGCCTGGGAGCTGCTCCCTGCTTTTGTGTCAATGGGTCTTTTAATGGGGCTTGATCAAACGTTTCAAAGTTCAGTGGGGTCACTGTGAAGGTGCTGGAACTGTACCTGAGTGGCGCTGATAACCTAGTCTAATGTCCACAGTCCTTCTGGCATTGTTCTTCCTTCCAATCAGAAATAAATGCATCACTTACTTTGAAAGAAAAAATGGCCTTTTCAGTCTGTAGTTGCTATAGACTTGAATTACTTTGGTCACATGTCTAGTTATGTCTTTGAACAGTTGTAGCAGGTATTCTTCTCTTTTGGACTCTTACAAAGGAGTTTTCAGGAGTTTACCTTGCTTTGGTATATTGGTTATGTATTTTTATCTTTTTATATTTTACATTTATGTATTTTATATTAGCTATGTGAATTAGTTTAAAAAAATAAACTAAAACACCTGCAATAATTTTGTGTCAGCAGTCACACTGCACAAAACACAAGTAAGGAGAAACTAGAGGAGGTTCAGTAACCTTCTCATGCAAGATGAAATATTTATACATCATACCATTCAGGGAATTAGGACATACTTCACACTGAGAAAAGAGCATCTATCCACTGAATTACCATAGGAAGCATTTAAACCTCTGCTGGAAGGCCAGATGATACCATACACTGTCCGTGTAAAAGGGCAAGGAAGAGGCAGTTGACTAAAAGGCTTTAAGGCAATCTCCCTGCAGGCAGATTTCTATGTGGTATTCCCTGCTCCACTCCTCTGGACAATAGCAAAAAAAGCTCCCAAAACCCAAGGGTGGGGATATAACTTTTTGCTCAGCTAAATTTTTGGGGGATTCAGGGATTTACCTGTGCAGAAAGCCAGCTCAGCAGATCTGCAGGCTCCTAAGCTCAACCTCTGTGGGCAGCATTAAACCTAGTAAACAGTTTCTTTCTTCAGTCCCTTTTCTGTCCTTTGTCTCTATGTGCTGGTCCTGGAGCTGACAGCACATGAGCTGCTGAGTCCTGGAGCCACCTGAGCTCTGCAAGCATGAGCCAAACACATGTAGGCTTTTGGGTAAGGCAAATGGCCCACATTTGATGTGGCAGCAGCTGTGTCTTAGGAGGTATAAGCAGGATGTTTAGCATGGTGAAGACTGGGATCCACCAGTGCAGGTCTGGGATTTCTGCTTTCTCCTGAAAGGTAAATGCTAAATAAATCACAGACTGATGAGGTAGGACTGTAGTGTGCTGATAACCACCAGAGCATGGACAGTTTCTGATGTGTCTGCAAAAAGTGACAGAAAATAACCAAGTCAACTGCTGGTCTATGAAAACCTGCTGTACCGGCTCTGTATCTTCCCTGAGAAGTGTTTATAGGTCTGAAAGCTGGAAAAGGCCAGGGCTCTGTGTATGGCCTTGCTTGGAGCATGATCACTGGTTCTGCTGTAGCACTCTTGAAAAAAACCATCTCAGGAGTGTGCTTCTTTAAGCCTGCACAAGCAGCAACCAGTAAGGATTCCCCAGCATGTGGCAATTCAAGAGCAGCAGGAGAAATGTGTGAGAGCGAGAAGGGAATCAGACGGTTCTCCATGTGGCAAGGCAAATGTGACATGTAACTACTGAGCAGTTGGGCATATCTTACTCCTCCTGTGAACCTAAGGCATAGCTCAGGTTATGCTCATTACAAGAAACCTGCAGTCCTCCCCCAGCTTGCCAACTGCTCTTTCCTGGGATGGTGCCAGTCACTTATGGCTGCTGCCACAGGGGCAGCACAGGATGTGACACTGTGATGCAGGGTGGGAGCTCATCAGTGTGCCTGCTGAGACCAACTGTGGCCTGAGACAAAGACACCCACTCATCAGGAAATGACTCTTCTGAGCATGCAGATGTCTGGGAGGAAGTTTGGTAGCAGGAAAAGGAACAGACCAGAAAGTGCAGCCATGGGAAAGACTTAAAATGCCCTTGAATAAAGAAAAGCAAATGTGCAGACATGGACACCAACCTAAAATAAACCCTAAAAAACCAAAACCCAGAAAAGCAGGCTCTGGCTTCCCTGCAATGCACACCACTGAATACAGAAGAGGGACCAGAAGCTGCAGTGAAGCTGTCAGCTGGGTCAGGTTTGATGAACAGAAGGGACAAGGTGTTACCTAGTGCAACAAAACATCCATAGTTGCTGCTGAAAGTGGCTGCATCTTTGCAGCAGGTCTGAGCATCTGCCTGCAGCAATGGCCATCCCCAGAGGGAAAACTGCTGCTGCCAGGGCAGCTCATCTGCCCCAAAGGCAGGAACAGCAATGAGAGCATGGCAGCACTCAGCACTGCTGCCTTTTGAACCAACTCAGAGATGCCAGGATGTATTAGATAAACATCTTCATCCAATTTAAGCAGAATAATTTATTCATAAATGTCTCATGAGAAGGGAAGCACACCTTATTCAATATTTTATGTAGCTGATATAGTTAGCAAAGGATTTGTAACTCACAGGTTCGTAAACAACCTTTTTGAAACTAACGCAGAAGTGGGAAAATGGTGGCATTCAAGCTCCTGAAGAGAATGCTGGAATCGCAAATATTGTTATGTCTCCCCCTTTTAACAACAATGTAGTATGATTACAATTTTGCAGAATTCAAACTTAAACAGGGGAAGTTCAGATTAGATATAAGGAAGAAATTCTTTACTGTGAGGGTGGTGAGGCACTGAAATGGGTTGCCCAAAGAAGTGTTCAAGACCAGGTTGGACGGAGCCTTGGGCAACATGGTTTAGTGCAAGATGTCTCTGCCCACGGGAGGCTGGTTGGAACTGGATGATCTTACGGCTCTTTCCAACCCTAACTATTCTATGATTCAATAACACCCATGAGAAGAACGAAAACTTAGAGCTGTTTTCTCTAGAAATGCAGTTATGTGAGAAAGTTACACGGATTTCAATCACATTTGAAAGAAAAAAAATCTAAAAATTCAAGGCTGAGACGATAATCCTTACAATTATCTTTGCTATTGATCTATTTAGATGTTTATATTACCTGTTTACTGGTTTTCTTCATTTTGTGCAAATGAGGCAGTTCAATAATATGGTTATTTGGCAGTTCAATAATATCAGCATTTATGAACTGAATTATTCTGTGATTCAGTTTTCACTTTTGTTACCCCTGGGCACAAATATCAATCCCATCACCAATGTTGGCCTTGGTGGCGTAGTAAACGATGCAGAGTTCAACCCAAAGCATAGGTAGAGAACAGCATAAGGTCAGGAGCATATCACATTGCTGGACTTTACAATTCCTTACTCCTTGTCATGCATCCAGCATCCCTGGGAGCAGACTGAAAGAGATGAAAATCCAAGTGAGCTCTGTACAAAAGAGGCTGTCCACAAATAATTGGAACTGATTTGTAGTGAGGTCTTTAATTCCAAGTCTGTCTGCTTTATAGAAGAGTTGGGATTTAATTATAGTTGTTGCAAAGCTTTCCCGACATTCTTGAGATTACTGAGCACATACTTAAAGCAGCTAATTCTGCAAACCACTAACATTAATTTTTCCTTATAAATCATAGGAAAATGGAGATGATGCTAAAAACTGATGTGGCATTTTTTAATCATACTAAATGGATGGCCAGCAAATTGTGGGTCAGTCCATGTTACAGTAATTCCTAGCAAAAGAATGGGAAGTAGGGATTTGACAGAGTAGTGTGCCAGAGTGAGAACTTCACACAGCATTTAACCTCCTATTGTGTGACATTTTGATTTAAAAATTAATGCTATCAATACTGCAAGTACTAAGTGGATTAAAAAGTAAATGTATGTTTTATGGGTATTTCTTAAAGAGAATACTTAATGGAAGGAGGTGTCTCTGAAAAGCTCTGCAGTGATGAGTGCCTGGCCCACTACTGCTCTTTTTTTTTTTTGCAGGGGGAGAGAGGGGAAAGTGTTGGAAAAGAAGTCAGCACTGGCTAATAAAGTTTGCAAAATTCACACAGTAGCAGAGTAGTAAATCATGATAAGAACTTACACAACATGATTCTGGACTGCTGTATAAACTGGACACATACTGTAGGGGGGAAAAAGCAACAGAGCAAACAAACGCTGCTGCAGCCAGTGACAGGATTCTCGCTGTCTTTGACAGAGACAGTATTTTACATGACTTGTTTTAATAGAGTCAGACAAAGGTTAATGTATCTGTGAGCAGAGATTGCAGTTCTGCCTGTGAGGACTGGGACACTGCATTAAGAAAAACAGGACTGAAAATATTCATAGGTCACAACAGATCAACCAGCTGAACAAAAGCACTGGTGATAAGACTGCTGCTGCAGGGCCGCACTGAGAAGCAGGAACATTTTAGCCTCACTGAGCTGGAGTTCTTGGTCTGAGCAGGTCCAGGAGCACCCACCATGTTACCAAAGAGCTGCGTGATCCTCGGCCAGATGCTTCACTTTTTCTGTCATTCATTCTGTATTTCCTAGTTAATGATGCTTGGCCCAGCCTGAACCTTTCTTCTATCTCAGAAGTCAAACAATTATTGATAAATTGGCAAAGGTTCAGAAATGAGATAGGCAAGTAATCCAAAATCTGTGAAGTGTATTTAACAGTGATTAAGCATCTCTGGCAGCTTGGCTTTTTTGGAGTAGCAAGTAACTAGACCAAGGTCTTTATGTGGGAAAAAGATAACACCTGATACATTACAGTTCTGTCTTCTATTAGACAAAGTTACAACAAAACCTAATAGCTGGAAACTGAATTTAGACAAATAATTGCCATTATATGATCTCCTAAATGTTGTCTGGGGTCTTGTCACAGGTTGTCCCTAGACACTTTTCTGCAGATGTGAATCTGCAAAGCAGACCTAATATTCCAATGTAGCAACCTGACTTTGAGACCCACATTTAGTTTCTGACAAGTTACTGTCCTTAGCTCTGAGGCCCCCTAGGCCAAGCACAGCAAGGAACACTACAAAGGAAACAACCACACTGTATTTCACTTAGAGTTGTTTTCATTTATGAACTGCAACATTTGAAACAGTCAGAGCCTCAAGGCAGCCTCCCTGTGCCAGGTCTCCCCAGCTCAGGCACACCAGCTCTTTACATCTCCTTGGCCATTTCCCATGGCGATGGCAGGAACAGAGGTGCCTCAAGCAAGAGCCAGCTCTGATCTCTGCCCACCTCAGGCTCCTACAGAGAGTTATTCTGCATGGCCCTGACCTAAAAACCTCCACAGAACATCAGGGAAGAGCTGCATGATGCTGATGACCCTTGATGACTTTGTCCCATCTCCTCCATCCCTGGTGGCAAGGTCCAAGCCAGCACTGTCAGGTGAGGGCTCCAGCCCATGGTGACTTCTACAGGACTTTCACAGGACCGAGCGGGATTTGTAGTTTGACAAGAGAGCTCCCAAATTCTGAGATGTTTTCCTAAATACATACCCTAAAGACCAACCACCAGTTTTTGCTGTGGAGGCAGCATGTTCTGGGGGAATTGTTACAACGTGTGTTTTGCAAACATTGGATCTATTATATTCATTTCTCAAAAAGACACATTATGAATCTAAAATCAATTTATATGTCGAGAAGTTCATTTTGAGTAATGGTACCAGGGGAAAAAAAACCCCAACAAACCAGAAGTGCTCTCTTTCAATATTTTCAACATAAAACAGTCATGGTTCTATTTTCTAACAGTGCTTCATTCTAAAATTGATCTATGTTTAGTGTTACTGAAGGGTAAAAATAAGTGAAAAGCAAGTAATTTATCTGACCAGATATTAGTCTTCCCTAATTTACTTTCAGTTTAGCCACCAAACAGAAAAATCAATTATTCTCACAACTCTATTCACTATAAATAAGTGCCTCTCTTCCAACACACTGCTCTCCAGTTTCCTCCTCTTTATGGAGACTTTCTCTATTATCAGAAATAGTAACTTGTGGTTTTCCCCAGATAATATCTTCTGACACTCTCACTCATATAAATTCCCCTTAATTTTTTTAGTGCTAGTGGTGATTATAACTAGTTAGCTTATGCTGTAAGTTTCATTAACATGATCTCTATTGCCTCCTTCAGATAATGAAGCTATTAATTAAAACTGTATCTAACAAGGATCCACTGGGTATGTGACTAAACTATTGTTCCAATGTGGTTAGATGTTGGGTCTGATTATTTTCATTGTCTTTTAAAAGGTTTTCAGTACATATTGTATTGAGCCAATCCAAGTCACTCAGAATATTTTGGACAAGATGCTACAAAACACAGGATCATGTTCTTCAGCAAAATCAGAATGCTATTGCCTTTCCTCCTATTGCCATTTAACCGGCAAGAAGTATGTTGGATAGAACATATATTGTGTAATCTCCTACTGTTTACTGATCATTGGCTTCATTAGCCTCTTTATGCTAGTGGCCATCTGCAGCTACTTCCCGCATCACTGTATGCACATTTATTGTATGCAAAGACTGCGTAACATTGCCAATTTCCCCCTGTGAAAATCTTGATACTTTTTTCAGAGCTATTAAAGTGTTGGCTCCACTCAACAGCTGTTTATCTTGGTACCACCATCAAGATGAAAAATTAGTTTGGGGCCAAAGATCATTTTGGCAGTAATGAAATAAACACTTATTCAAATGACAGCCTGAGGCTAAAACCAAGGAGACATTCTAGAGGTCTGTTAGGGTTGGGAGAAAGACCGAGAGACTACAGAAAGTGTTGTTTTATTTCTCAGGGAAAAGGGAAAATACATAACAGATTACGTGAGGACTGTAATTTGGTAGGGGATGTTTCTGTTTCATCATTGGTATTAAATTTAATCATATGGTTAACACCATCAGCATCATTATAAAAAGGTAAAACTACAGATGAGATAGGAGTAGGAATAGGAATAGAAATAGGTTAAAGACTACGTAGATGCATTCACTGATCCTGAAAATTACTGAGGGAATTGTAAATCTTACAGGCAAGAGGGTGAGACAGTATCATGGTATGCATATGGGATAAGTTTTAGAATATTAAAGAGATTATAAATAGACAAATACAGTGTCTTGTGTTTAGAAAAGGATGAGGGAGGAGCCTGAACATAAGAGAATAGAACTGAAGGAGTACAGATTGGTCTGCAAAGCTGTAACTCTTAGAATAATACAGAAATAAACAATGTTTTTTATGAATACATGGAAGATAAAAGAGGGATGAGTAATGCCTGACATGGACTCATCGAGGAGCAATCTTGTCAAATTTCATTTATTCTGTTTTATTACAAGATAACTGGCCTTGTAGATAAAGACAAAAGTATATCTGTCCTATATCTTGACGCTTTCAAGGTCTTTAATGCCCTCTTACATAATATTTTCACAGCCAGATGAGGAAAAATTGTTTAGGTAAAGCTCCTGGAAGGTGAATGCATAGATAGCTGGCAAGGAACACTTTAAAAGAGCAGCTACTCCTAGCTCACTAATAGATCCAATGTGTGTATCTATCCTTAGCAGTTCCACATAAGTCCACCTTACGTTTGGTGTTAGCCACTGCTATAATTAATGGCTTGAACAATGAAATAGGTTATATGCTTATTAAATCGCCAGATTCTATTAACCTAAGTGAGCTGCAAGCACTCTGGAGACTTATGCAGTTAAGTACTTAAGCTGTGCCCAGGTTAGTATAACTTGCTTGTCATCAGGGCTAATTAATCACATTAGCATCTTGCTAATGTGACTACACTGCTTGTGGTAGCTGCAATATCCCTGAATGGCACTGCATTATGCCACAGAGATACTCTGAAAGAGAGAAATTCCATACTTTCTCCATTTAATCTCCTTCCCCAGACCTGCTATAGGTCAAGATGGCAATTTACTACCAGGTCACTTAGGTACATTTTAACATTTTACCATAAATCCTCCTGGAAACACAGCAGACTTAGTTGTACCATGTTGTATAATGCCAGGGTGAATGCTCACTTTGTACTAGAATATCATCTTGTGCAGCATCAAAATCTCTCTCTGCAGCTCCCAAGCTTCCTCTTCTCTATCCAAGTATTGATCACAGCCTGCGTGTTCAAAAGTCCTGCATACTCCCTAATGCCTACACTAGAAGTGTGGTAATTTTCCTGCTTTTCCTGAAAATATATTAGATTGCAGGAGGACTATGAATTTAGCAGATCAATTCCAGAGGAGTTAATATCACCTACTTTTGCCTCCCCGTTGAATAGTTCTAAAATTAGAAACAAGCAGAAGCATTACACAGCATCCTAATTGGCTTGTCACTAGGGTAAAGTAGCTGGCCAGATTCTGACTTACTGGAGATCAGAAGGCCCTTCTCTTGCTACATCCTCACTGATCTGTTGTTTTACCCTTCAGGAAGAAATATCTGGAAATAAATGTAACATATATTTAATTGAATTACAATGTTAATCTCTTTAGAGCTTCATTTTTTAACCAGTGTGAGGTATTTTCAGCCATTCTTCACTGTGAATAAAATTAACTGAAAACATCGTAAGTCTCATCCTGACTGCCATAATATTACCTTTTAAAGGGCAACGAAGGGACTTGGGCATTGGCAGGTACAATTTTGAAAGCCTCATCAATGTTATGATTATCAGCATAGAGTCCTTATTCAAATGATTGATGTTCATGGTAGTAAAGCTGCAGCCACCTGCACGATGCCTGGGGCTCTGGAGAGAAAAACCTAAAATGCATCTTACTGACAGAAGAGTTTATGTATTTAAACTAGCCCAGTCTAGAGAAATATATATAGGTCCTTCACCATGTGAATTCCAGTCTAAGAGACATATCTTAACTAAACTTTTATTCTATGAAAAACATGTCTAGACATCAGCCTTAACTGTACAGCTATCTTTGACAATGTACAGTATATAGCCTGCAGCACACTATTTCACAGTTCCTTTTGTATTGAATCTACTGACCCTCTGGCAAACAGCTGCCACAGCAAGAGAGGCGAAATCTCCATCACTTCAGGAGGAGTCTCTGATGGTGTCTCTGAATGGCACAACACAGCAAGCCACCTGAAAGCTCTGTCTGGGCTAATTAGCAGCACTGACAAGCAGGCTATGCTACTGAGGCAGAGAGCTGCACAGTGTGCTGTTGGGAATGAGATCACTTGCTCAAAGAAGCCCTAAATGCTGCCATGCAGAAGGCTCTTGGCATTGTAAGATAGCTTAGCAGGCCCCAAGAGGCAGCATTTCTTGGTTGGCTGGGACTGGAAAGTTTAGGTCCCAAGCTCCCAAGAGGCCCATTATGCTTTAGTTTAGCCAGTGTGTTTCAGAGTTGTTCTGCAACCCCTCCAAGTTGGAGAGGCTGAGGGAAGAAAGCTGAAGGAGGTCTTAGCCGAGTTGTATGTCAGAGTGCACAAAGACTTTTTCTCCACCATGGATCTTAATAACTATGTTCCTGCTTTCCCTGTACTTGCTTCATCAGGTTCATCTGTGATCCCACCTGCTTTACCCTTCAACAGCCACTGTTCATCCCACTTCTTTGCAGGGAACCCTATCCTGAATTATGAAGTCCAGTCTTCTGCTGTCACTAGGACTCCTGCTACTCAATCCCTTTCCCAAGCTTTTCTTTCATTTAAAGGCCGATGGGATCTTTTCTTCCATTCAACCTTTGCTTCCACATACATGCCAGGTACTTCTCACATGCCTCACATCCTTTCCCCTTCACTGCAGCCATGGCTCCTTGCCTAACCACCAGTCTCCCACTATCCCCCTTTCTGTTTACTGAAGTAGACTTCTGTCACTTGCAACCAACTGCCTTGGTTCAGGGTACATTTTGGAATATGTGATTTTTACTTGATGCTTGCAGGAGGATATCGACTCCTGCAGCCTGCTTGCGATGCAGCTTCAGCAGGGACACACTGTGCTTCCCAGCTCTGCCATGCTTTATGGATGCCCTGCAGGACTTCTCTGCTGTCACCAGTAAGAGCAGGACTAAATTCAAGAGAAGCGGGGCAAATAGTCTAAATTACTCACATTTTAAGGTAAACCTAAATCAGAGCATTTCTGGCTGAAACACTGAGAGAAGCAGCTGTTTTTCTGACACTGGTAACAGTAATCCTAGCCATCCCTTTGCTATGCCTCTTCCACAGTTGTAAACACTACAGAAATAGAAAGAAATACCATTTCCGCTCCCAGGAAAGGAACATTTCACCAGTGCAGCTCGGCCCCAGGGGGCAAGAAAGCCAAAATGTGCAGAAACTATAATAAAAAAGACATCATGTAAAAGTTAATGCTTTTTGATAGACAGTAAGAGCTCATCTGTGGTGAGGCAGTCGGTTGCCATGGCGACAGGGCTGCACACCAGGGCTGCCCGGGCTCCCCGCACTCCCACCAAAAGGTCTGGAACTGGGAATCACTTCCTTGCTCGGGAATCACTCCCCTGCTCCAGGAGAACACACCCGCGGCTGCTTGCAGCCAGCTTCGGAGACAAGGGGAGAATTGATTTGGACTGACACATGTTTAAGATGCTACCTACCAGTGCTGGCACCTGGTGAAGCTGTAATGAAGCCCGAAACACACTTAGGTTACCTTGGTCATCAGTGAAATGGCACAAAAAATCCTGCTTGGCCTTCAGTATTGTCCCAGCTTCAGCTCATACTGAGTGCAGGAAAGGGGGGAGTGGAGACTTTCTCCTTCTTCAGCTTTTGCTTTGGATGCCCGTGTGTCCTTGGACACCTCAAGACTAACATGACTTTGCCTTCCTACTCTTCCAGCCAGAGGATTGAGGTCTGTCCAAATTAGAGGATTTTGTTCTTTGGACATATCCATATCAGTTGTATTGAATGGTTATAATAGTTGTATATAGCTATTTAAGTGAACTTAGAATGAAATTACTAGTTGCTGTCAAGCATTGGGTGAACTTGATAGCCAGTGAGTGATAACACAGAAACCCGGGAGGAAAGTCCCAGAGAGCCCATGTAGTCATTCTTCCATGCAGCTACAGACATGGTAGCGAGTCCCCTCAAGGAAGCTAGGAAAGAAAGCCTCCAAGGCAGAGCTGCATTTTATGGGGGCTGGATGGGGGAAACTGCTCAGAGGGTGGGCAGGATTCAGCTGTGTGACTGAAAGGGGCATCTCCCCCAAGTTTCCCTGTGTCTGTGACATGGTGCATGAGAACATGTATAAGCATGTTCTCATGTATTCTTTTTTTTCCCAGTTCCCTCAGCTGTCACCCTTACAGGGTCCAGTCCTACCAAAACTGATCATTCATTGCCACACACCTTTATGGCTATTTATTCATTAGTACCTAACTTCCTACTACCCCATTCCCTCCTCACAGGCATCCTTCTCTTTTGGCGGCTTCTAGCTCTTCTCCAACCATGCACTTACTCCTTCTCCCCACTCTCTTTCTCTTAATTTCCCACCACATGAATGCCCAGATGTGCATTTCTTGCCAGACGTTGCCCATGGCCCAGCAAATGCATTCATCTGTTGTTCTAACCCACCATATCCAAAGGTTTTCCCAGTACAACACACAGTTCTTCCCCATAGAGCTCCAAACAAAATGTTTAAGCAGTTCTCTACAACTGCAAATAATTGACTAGTTCCAAAGAGAAATGCTGGTTAGAAACATTAACCAAATAATAAGCTTTTATTTTGTGCTTTGCATGATAATATGTATATATAGATACATAAAACAAATGAGCACGTTTGTTGTCAGATAAAATGATTAATAATATGTTCCAAGCCAATTTGGGGCACAAAGTATACTTTCAAGTATTTTATAAAATCTCTTTACACTAGCTTATTTTAGCTACACAAACACACATACACAAATGTTTTTAAAAACAGTATTATGGATGTAGAATCCAGCATGGAAGAGGATGGGCCAAAAAAAGAGCTGTCTGCCACTTGATTTACACCCCTTTTGTTCTGTGTTTTGTGCTCACATGCTAATTGGTAAACAAGATCCTGCCTTATCAGGCACCTGAGACAGCATCTGCTGTCCAGAAAGATCAGGATGACGAGAATCCTGTTTCACCTGTTGAAGAAGCCTTTGGTGAAAATCCTGCCATAAGACCTGGATTTTTTTAGATGAGACTAGACTGCAGCCACAGGGCTGTGCCCCAGGGAGAAAAACAGTAGAGGTACAACAGGGTTGTTGGAGAGAAAGGATAATCTCCTGAGGATTAAGCTGTCCTGAAGAGCTGGAGACTATCCCTGTTTGTGCCACAGAATTCTTTTGTGGTGCCAAGCAAAATGCTTAAAACTTTTTATAGATGAGCAGCAACTCAGTACAGCTCCTTCTGAGGCTTCATCTGCAGAACTGCTACAACCAAAATCCATGGGAGCTCTGCTTTGACGAATGAGGTCCCAGCTGCCTTTTAAGTGTTCTGTCCAGAATATATCCACCTTCTATCTCATAGAGACATGGTATTTTCTAATACTATAAAGCACACATGTAACTGTGATAACAACCATAAAAACACCTCCCAGCCCTGTCTTCGGGTATTCTCAAGAAATCTCTGGTACCAAAGAGTGAGACTAGAGGAGACAAAGCTCTAGAGGTATGCAACTGGAATGATTCATGTGTCCCCCAAAACAGGCATCTAGTACCACTTTCTAGTGCCCCTTTGGCATCAGAGGCCAGAAATGACATCCTAGGACAACCAAACCAGCCACTGCCTGGACACAGCCAAATGTGTTTTCTTTGCCATACACTTTTACTCACCTTGTCAGAAGAATCCTAGTTTCTTCCTCTACTTCTGGCCTTTCTCTTTCTTGTTGCCACATTTCCCTACCCCAGACTTGACTCCCTTTCCTGGCTTCTCCTCCAAACTCACTATTTCATCTTCTTCAGCTCCCTTGGACCATTTCTTCTGCAGAGCACATTTCTCGTCTCCTGGCTCCTTCCCAGGTCCGTATATTTTCCTCCTGCCATGCTAATTCCAGGTTTCATCTTCTTTGTGTGCACATTCACAGGCCCATCATCCACTAAACCGGCCACCTGGCCCAAACCCCTTCCCCACTACCTCCCTATTTCTCTCAGAACTTGTTGCCAAAGAGGTTGGCACTTCACTCCAACATCCGTTCCTATATTGTTTGTCTTCAACAACTTCAGGCCTCCTCCTGCCTTCTAGGTCTGGCTTGTATTGTCTTCACCTCCACACTCAATGGCCCCATAGAGGACAGGGAAGCCAGGCAGCAGCCCTGGGGCCCAGCTAGCCTCTGCCAGGAGAAAACAGGACGGAGCATGGAAGCGAAGGCCATCACTCTCTGCTGCTCGAGGCTGGAACAAGTTCAGTTGCTCTCTGAAGGCAGTGTATGAGCAGTCTGGTCACGTGCAGCAACTGCAGTAGGAGCACGGTGAGGCAGCGGAGCGTACACAGGCACCTCTGTCAGCGATGGACAAAGCACACTCCGTGGTTGCCGGATCTCCAGGAATTTTAGCTGTAGTTTGCACGCTTGGCCGCACCTCCCTAAGAAAGTGAGGCAAGTGTGAGTACTGGGGGCACACATTGCCCTCACTGCCTGTGCCCAAGCAAGCCTATGCCATGTGTGCTACCCTACTGCCCTCCAAGAGGGGAGCGCTTCTGCATGCAGGACAGTAACAGCATCACTGCACCGAGGCAGCAACCTTGTGCTCCCACCCTTCAGCAGCTGCTTCTAAAGCTCTGACTCTGTTCCAGACATGAGTATGGGGTCCCAAAGCCTGTTGCCAGGCACTGCCCCTTCCTGGCCCCTCTGAGGTGCACCGGAGGAGGGCTGGCGTGCTCGCTGCATTGGGCTGTGCCTGGTTTTTTGGCAGAAATCAAATGTGGTGAGAAATAGATGGAATTTATTTTCGATTGTGGCTTCCACAGGAATCTCCCTCCTCGCAGCCCCTGACGAGCACCAATGTTCAATTGAGGGCAGCCCTCTGCCGGCACCGAGCAGAGCCTGCTGCGGCCGAGGTGGCTGCTCGCTCTCCAGAACCTCCCTCTGCCCCATTCCGGGCAGCACCGTGTGTATGTGCCACCGATTACCGCTGTTAACTCAGTCTCAGAGCATAGGTCGGGAAGTGCAAATCCAAGTGTCACTGGCATAGGAATGATTATTACCAGATGCTAATTGCTCATTAATATATGCTAATCACTGCTGCATGCCAAAACGCTCAACGCGCCGACTGCCAGGCCAAAGTCACTGGGCTGGAGCAGAGCTGCTGCTCCTCACCCACCCTCAACAAGAGCCTCATGGTGGTCTCCATGGCCGCCATCCCACCTTCTGAGGTGAGGAGCAGCCCCTGATGATTTCTGCTCCACAGGCTCAGGACTTTGCTTCCCCCCTGGCCCCCCCCCCGCGGTTTGCTTCTTCAGAGACAAAGGTCTCATGGCCCAGGGCAGGAGGCGCTGCTCAGGGGGGGCCGCAGCGGCAGCCCCCGGCTGAGGACGGGTCGATGCTTTGTGAGGGAACAGAAAACCGCACACACAGGTTTTAAACTTCAGAAGGCGCTGCCTGAACACTGCCTCCCAGGACACGCAGTATGCGCAGCGCCGGGACCAGCTCCACCGCCCAGCCGCTGCCCGGGCCGGGAGCCCGCCGGCCGAGGGGCTGAGAGGAGACCACGGCTGCAGCACCCCGCCGCCACGCGCTCGCCTTTCCCACCCCTCGCCCCTGCCTCTCCTCAGGGACGGCGCCTCAGCCGTGAGCCCCTCACCCCTGCGTTGTTGCGCGGGGCGGCCCCGCCGCTGCCGCTGTGGCGGCTGTCTCCCGGCGCGGAGCCGCGGGCGGCGGCGGGAGGGCGGGCTGCGGGGCGGGCGGTGCGCGGTGGCCGGCAGCGCTGCGCCCCGATAGGCGGCGGCGGGCCGTGCTGGTGCTGCCGCTGCCGGTGCTGCTGCTGTCGCGGAGGGGCTCGCTGGCTCTCGCACGCAGCGGCGGAGCGCTTCGCGTCGAGCGGAGCCAGAGGGGAGGAGGAGGAGGAGAAGGAGGAGGAGAAGAGGAGGAGGAGGAGGAAGGGGAGGGGGGATCTTCTCGGCGAGGATGCCCGGAGCGGCTGCAGGGACGGCGGCGACAGGAGCAGGCTCGTCAGGAGCGGCAGCAGCGGGGATGCTCCCAGCTCAGGAGGCGGCCAAGATCTACCACACCAACTACGTGCGGAACTCACGGGCCATCGGCGTGCTCTGGGCCATCTTCACCATCTGCTTTGCCATCGTCAACGTGGTGTGCTTCATCCAGCCCTACTGGATCGGGGACGGCGTGGACACCCCGCAGGCGGGCTACTTCGGGCTCTTCCACTACTGCATCGGCAACGGCTTCAGCCGGGAACTCACCTGCCGGGGCAGCTTCACGGACTTCTCCAGCCTGCCCTCGGGAGCCTTCAAAGCCGCTTCCTTCTTCATCGGGCTCTCGATGATGCTCATCATCGCCTGCATCGTCTGCTTCATCCTCTTCTTCTTCTGCAACACGGCCACCGTCTACAAGATCTGTGCCTGGATGCAGCTGACCTCAGGTGAGTGGGGGCAGCGGCTCCGTGGAGGGGGGCTCCGTGCCGCTCTGCCCTGCCCTGCCCGGCTCTGCCCAGCCTGGCCCCACGGGGGTACAGGCGGCGCTGGGGAAACTTGCGGCCGCCCGCGCCGGCTGGGGACAGGGGGAGCGGCGGGGCGGGAGGCGCGTTCCGGGGTGCCCCGCCGGGGCGGTGGTGCTCGGGGGGAGCGGGGAGCATCATTGGCGATGAGGAGCGGTGCCGGTCCCCTCCCCCCCACCGGCGGGGGTATCGGGTGTGGGCCGGGGTCAGGCTCAGCCCTCAGCCCCCGAAGAGCCGGGGTACCTGGAGAAATTGTCCGGGTTCGGCCTGTGAACCGACCCGTGAGCATCAAAAAGCTCCGGGGAGGGCTGACGGGCAGCGGCAGCCCCACGCTGTCCTCCGCTGCTTGGGCCGGAGCTTAAAGGTGAGGAGAAACTGGCAGTGGGGGCAGTGGGGACGCTCCGAGCAGGTGATGTGGGTGCAGGCAACTGCCAGCCTGTTGAAGGTTAGTGGTGAGCCCAGGTTTCCACCTGGTCAAGGCAGAGCCCACTTCGGTTCAATGGGAGGGCATGGAGAGGTCTTTTGCTGGCCAACTGGAAGGGCAGGTGAGGTCATTGGATGTTACATGCATGAGTTTTGGCTGGGGTCTTTTCTCCCAGTTCACAGGGATTTTTTTTTCATCTGTACATTAGGAATTTAAAGAAAACAAAATTCATTTCAGTTTCTGGTTTTGACTCAGAAGGTTTCCTGATTTCATTTGCCTTTCCCCATCACATCTGAGTGTCTCCCTGGGGGAAGCTGATGATAAGGGAGAGGGAGAACACCAGGACATCCCTTTTTGCATTTCCAACACAGCTTTCCCTCTGAGTTAGTACAGAACTGGTGATTTGTGTGCAGCTGGGAGACAGAGGAGGAGAAAAGAACCATCTGTAGACTTCAGATAGTAATAAAATCAGCTGTAATATGATAGAAAATATTAATTCTTCAATAATTTGGGAAAAAAAAGTAAGTCTAAAATCAAATCATACCTTCTACCTGTCCTCATGATAAAACCCTGAAATTGAGAAGTTTTGGCTTTGCAAGAACAAGCTGTTTGGGAAACAGAGCAAAATGTCTCCTAAATAGTCTCACAATCACTTTTTCAGTCCCCTTAATTGACCTACATTCATTTCAGTTTCTGAGCAATAATTCTTCTGAGTTGTTTGCTGAGCAGCTTCAGTGTTCTTCAGTTTGCCACCTAGTGCATGAGGCTTAGTGGAAATTTCTGGTTTGTATGAAACAGCTTTAACTGCTTTTCTCAGCGATGCTGTTTTTAAGTGTCTTACGTGTATTTTCATGCTGTTTCTGTCACTTAAGTTTCTGTATGGTTTATTTCTTTATCACTTGGGGGTTGATCTGCAGTCACTTGAGCTTGGTAGATTTTTCCCTGACTCCAGCAATAGTAGCTTTGGGCTTTTCATCTCTGCATTGGGAATCCTCTTTGATGCTGGTGGTGACTATGTCTGCTGAGTAACATGCATTCTGATAATGGTCTTATTCATTGTACACTGTTATGTTGCTTGGCTCCAGGCAAAGTAAACTCTTCCATGTTTGCACCACTGATGTCTTCTCTGCTCCATTAAGGACTTCTTCTTTCAGCTGTCTCCTCTCCTTATGGCTCTGCTGGTTAAAAGTGGCATGAATTGTTTGTTGCTGGTTGCTGGTTTGGTGTACCCGGTTGCTGGTTTGGTGTATCCTGTTGCTGGTTTGGTGTATCCTCAGCCTGGTTTGTTCATGTCCATTATACAGTGGAACAATGCAATTTCCAAATCCCTTGCACCTTCCAACATTTATATGGTCCCACTGCTTCATGCCAACAGAAGTAAGTGCAAGGTAGATAAAAACGAACCAGATTTCTTTACTGCATTTCTGCATGGGTGAAGAATAATGTTTAGAAACCACTGCATGCAGCTTATCTACAGGAGCCCAGCCAGCCCACACCGCGCTGCACATGTGCAGGTGTGACACTGAAGATATGTTTTCAGGCAAAATAACACAGAATTTTTACCATCTCCAAAGTTGGTAGATGTGCTGTTGATATTAAAAGTCAACAAAAGAAGTTTTACATCAGCAATGGAATCACTTTTCAGACTGCTTACCTCCAAAATTAAAATATTAGGGGAATACATGTATAGCCAGGTGGTTATTGGCCATCTTTTCTGGTTTGTACCTGAACACCCTGCAAGAACTGGACCAACACTGGGTGTTGAAAGAGCCTTTGTTGTTTGCTGAATGTTGTACCTTAATTCAGTGTTTACCTGACTCTTCATTTCTGTACTAGCAAAAAAAAAAAAAAAAAAAAGTATCCTCAAAGGAAAAAAAAGCTATCAAAAAATCCATGTTGGTTTGGATTGCATCCTTTGAAGAATAGAACAGAATGTGCAGGGGAAGAGAGTTATAATGAGTTCTGACACCTTTTCTATGACCTATATGACCTACCTCCATTATTATTTTACTGTTCTGAGTGTATTAAGTAATAAGCTTAAGATGCTTATCTCACAAATAAGAATATAGTAATGTCATCTACATATGCATATAGATCTTTGTTCAGTTCTCTAAACTTGAAGTTGTAAAATAAGTATGTGAGTATAGCTTTGATTTTGCTTATTATTAGTAGTGTTAGCATTCAGTTAGATCATATAAGAATACTTCAGATTGATGTGATTTAAATCTCCTTATAAGCATTTTTTTGCCAGGGGATCATGCTTGGTTTAGGATTGCAAATAAAAGCTTAGGAGCTAATTTCTTTTCAAAAAGGCTTTGATCACATTCTGTCCTGCCTGAGTCATTATAAATCGTCAGCATGATACAGCTCTTGTTTTGAAGAGGTGTTTTTTAAATAAGGAAATGATAAACAGTATCTTGGGCACATGCATTTTCAGTCCTTGTTGCTGTCTAATCATGTCTATGAAATGATTAAGCAGAAAAATCCTCTGAAAAAAAGCTATTTCTTTTGTGTGTGTAAGGCCAGCATATATTATACTCCCTTATGATTTTGCCATGACTTAGGCTGCTTTTCTTGGTCCTTGTGCATAATGCTGTAAGGGTACACTTGATTTCTTGAGAGGCAGTGTTGGCAGTCTTGTTCTCCATCCTCTAGCCTCGCCTTCCTCAGTTCAAAATGTTATGTCATTTTCAGACATTTATCATTACTTATTTTCTTTACTAGAACATTGCAAGTTACAGGAAAGAGAAAAGCAGAGAAAGCAAAAGAAAGGCATAAAAGTGTCCCATGGACAAGTAGAATGAAACCTGTGTACATGTTTTTCAGGACAGTTGAAAAAACACCAACATAAAACCTTGTATTTTGTCAAACCAGAGGCCCATCTAGTCCTGTGATGTGGAGCAGTGGTCTGTAACGTGTGCCCATGAAGTATCAGAGCTGTAAAAGGACATTTTGCCCTCAGTATTCTCTCTCCTCTAAGTGCTTCTGTTCAAGGACTTCTGAGATAACTCCTGGCATTTAAAAACTCTTGCTGGAATTTCTTTTTTATTACTTTGGTCACTTTTTGAACCTGTGGAAACTTTTAGGGGTTACAGTGCCCCAGAGCAAGTAGTTCCACGGCTTAATATGTGTGGTGTGAAGGTTCAGTAGTGATTTTTATGCGTTAAACCTGCCCATTTCATTTGATTCCCCCCCCCACCTCATGTGTTAGAAGAGACTGTAAACAGGGGACTGCCAGACACCTTCCCTGTGTTGTATCCCCTCAGCTATCTGTTTTTGAGAGCTGGTGAATCTTTGGCTTCTTAGTTGTTCCTTAGTTAGGTTTTACCATAAATGTGATTATCCCTGCTGCTCTGCCTACAGCCATGTCCAGTCTACTGTATCCTTTCAGAGGCAGTGGGACCAGAATACGTGAAGTATTCAAGACAACAAAGTAGCCATTTATACAGTGGCATAATTCGCATTCTTTTTTTACTTTCCAAGTAATTTCTAATACTCAGTTTTTCACTGTTAGTAAACAGTAGACTAATGTTTTCACAAAACTATCTATTACAACACTAAGATCTCAGTTCTGAAGTAGTAATAGTCACCTTGGAGCACATAATTTTGTTGGGTATTTGCCCCTGAAAGAAATGACTTCATATTTGTTTATCTACACTGACTTTAATTTGCCTTTTTATTGCGTAGTCACTCAGTATTGTAAAGTCTTTCATCATAGTCAGCCCTTATCTTAGCTACCCTGAATGAATATCAGCAGCAAAGTTTGTCACCTCACCATTTATCCCGTTTTCCAGCTCATTTATAAATAAGTGAGCAGCTCCCAGGTTCCAGCACAGATCCCTGCAGGACTCCACCATTGACCTCTCTCCACTTGAAAAACTGACAGTATTCTCCTACCATCTGTTTCTAATTATTTATCCTTGCAAGGACATTTATATTTATCCTCTGGGAGGTTAGTTTTTTTAAGACTTATGAATGACAGATTCATCAAATGTTTTTTGGAAATCCAATGCGACTTTGCTAATGAAAATTTCCATGGTATGCATTACTTTTTACTTCTTTGGAGTTTTGTGGAAAATGACTTAAAATATATGTGTTGGTCCAACCTTTCTCACTTCCTTTCATCACACGAATATGCCATGTTCGTGCACGTGCTGGCATATTCTGTTGTTGCTTTTCATAGTTCTTGCCAATTTATGTGGTACAGGTACCAGTCTTTCTGTGATTCCCCAGGTTTTCCATGGACCTGTTTTAAACTAGTTTTTAAAACTGGTTTCATATTACTCAGTTGCTACTTCTTTGGAGCCAAAGCAGCCATAAGAGAGAGGTTATTAGATGTCACAGTTAAAAGTTCATTTGAAACAGGGAACTGTTTCAGAATGAAAAGGTGAAATTCTTCATGGCAGCTGTGTACTGTGTTGTTTGCCTTTATACTTGAAATCAGTCTGCAGGACCAGGTGACTTTTATGTAAGAGTCTTAAAAGGCTTGACCTTGATGCTCTCAGAGCCTTTGTTGCTGCTGTTTGTCAGATCTTGCTATAGGGGTAAATTCCAGAAGGTTAGAAAAAAAAGAAGTCTTGTGCCAGTGTTTGAGTAGGGTGTATACTGGAGTCAGGCAAGGATTTTGTTTGTAGCCTTGGTATCCCTAACAGTTGGGAGGGTAATATGCATTTATGGCTGCTGAACTTTGCAGGTGGCACAGAAATTATTTGTTTAATAAATTATAGTAAGAATAGCTAATTCCATAGGCTGATTTGGATATCATAATAATCTGGGCTTGCTTCAACAGCCTGTTTTTTTTAATACACCCAATGCAGTATAATACTTCTGGGGATCAAAATGTAGGAGGTGCCCTACTGATGGGAGAATTATGGAAATTATGTGTTATGGAAAACGGTTATTTAGAAGAGAAATTAGAAGCTGTGGTAGATGGGCATCTGATGTGAGCTCTCACTGCAGTGCTGCATTTAAGCCTAATGTGGTCCCTAAATATGTATGTGAAAAATGGGATGGTTGTTGCCCACAGTGGTTCCTGTTCTGTCCAGGTCAAACATCTGTCAAGACTCCCTTTCAAGTATAAAGTAGAAAGGATTTCAGGACTGATTTAAGTAAATGAAAGCAGAAGAACTAAAAAGATGAATTTTTTTGATATTCAAAAGAAGATTAAAAATTGACAGATTATGGCGTATGAGGACCTACAGGGGAAGATTTCAAGTCATGTAGTGCTCCTTAACTTGATAAATGCTGTGTTTGGAAGCTGAAGTTACACGAATTTGCATTAGCCATGAGGTATATACATTTGTAATCTGTTAAGTTACATTTGTTAATTATCTTTACAGTGGTTGCTTCTTCACTTAAAGTCTTTACATGAGATTGAGTGCCTCTTTCTAAGATGCATGGCCTAACTACCGAGAAGCAAAGGACCTTAACCCACGCTGCTGCCAGCTTTTGTTCCCACCATGTACCCCGGCTGTACAGTGAGAGGCACATGGGAGGCCAGAGGGAGAGGAAGGGAAGTCCAGGAACACTGAGCAGGTTTTTGAGCTGGGTTTCAGCACTGATGCTAACTTTAATAAGAGCCTTAACCCCCCACCCCATAGCAGGGTGATGTGACTGAGGTCTGTGAGCAGTGGTGGGTATCAGATCCCAGGGAGAACATTCTGAAAACAGAGGGATACTGGGGGCTCTGACCATGGTAAAATGCAGATTGCCTTCATGTCTGTGTGAAATGGTGTGCTGGTGCTGTTCAGGCAGGCAGTGAGCAGGGAAAGAGCTGAGTACTCTGCTCGTCAGCATACTGACTGCCTCATGCAGCCTATAAGGACTCTCCTAATTCAGGAGGGCTTGGTGCAGGTGCTGCTTTTTCCCAGAGGAGAAATCATGCTGCCAGTATGATTTTCTCTGTTCAGATACAGAAGAAAGTTTCCCATAGGGCTTAATAGAGATCTCCAGGGCCTCCCTCATTCGTGAGCTGGGAGTACCCCATGGTAGCCTCTGCTCTGCTGCTGTCACGCTGGATGTGATGAGTATTGCTATACTGGTTTGGGAAGTGCTCGTGTTCTAATGTGAGTTGGAAGGGTAGCTGCGTATGTTGGAAAGGTGAAGAACTGAAGGCTTTATTCAAGAGTTGCGTGTGAAAAAAGTGGTGGGGCTGTGCAGCCTTCTGAGTGTCATTACTTTGTTTGAAGTAAACATTTTCATGTATTTCATGCTTTGGCTATAAAAATGAAAGTGAAAGGTATATCCTGTAAACAGTGGAAATGAGGAAAGAATGCTGTGCCCCAGAAGCCCTCCTCCAAGTCATGACTTCCCTAAATACCCTGTGGCCACAATACCAAAAGTCCTCTCCTGCATCCCATCATTCCTTGCCTTCAGTAGCTAAACTGTGACTCCTCACAGGCTTTTCATCTGTGTAGCTGACAGGGACACACTGTGTATTATAGCTGGCAGAGAGCTATTTGTGTGTTGATTTGATGTGCTCAAGTTGCCACTTGGATTTGTTAAAGAATAAACTATCCCTGTCTTTCCACTGGTGGGAACTTGGGATGATTTCTGCTCTGCCCAGGCACCAGCTTTTTGGTAAAACTTGCTGGACTTTAATATTTTGAAGACTTGTGGTATCAGTCAAATGTGGTTGAGATTGGTCATCAAGTCAATTGGTCCATCAGATTGACCATCAGATCACTGGTCATCAAAATGACACAGCAACATCAGTCTTGATCCTTAAGGGAACCTGGCTAAAATGTGTTATGTCAGAAGCGTATATCATTTATTTGTATAAGTGGTTTGAGATTTTGATAGCAAAACTTAGTTTGGAAAGATAAAGGTGTTTTGGGAATGGAGAAGAGATATTTTATTTTGTTTTAGAGTGTAATAAAAATTTCACTATCTTAAAACTCTCCCAATTGCATTTTATGAACATCCTGGGGGCTGTGGTCCACTGTTTGAAAAACACGAAGATACCAGAATAGTTAGATATAAAAGGAAATGCATGAAGTTATCCAGGGAATTTGAGGACAAATTCCATTTCATTGGAAATAAAAAAAATGTATGGGAGGGAAGAAAGGAGGGGAGAAAGAAACTGGGAGAGAATGTAAAGGAGGAGAGTACCACCTATTGAAATGTGAGGAGCTGAGAATTTGAATGCTGTTGGGAAAGAGAAATGGGAGTGGGGTCTGGAAAGCAGCTGGTGTTGGTGCAGCTCTACTTTCTTGCACCTGAAGGGGCTTCACATAGGACATGGCTGCTGCTGAGTTCTTTCCAAAATTCTTTCTAAAAGTTTGTTAAAGAGAACTCCTATATGGGAAAATGAAGCCAGGAAGAGGAGAAACATGTGGATATTACCAGCAGTAGAAGTCACAGAATAAAAGAAGGCTAGATTGCAAACACTAAGGTTATTTTACCTTTTGAGAAGTGAACCTTTTTAGCACTGTGGTATAAACAGCATTAGCTTTGATCTTGCAAACACAAAGACAGCAAACATATCAGAACAGAAAATCTGTGGTGTGATCAGACAGTGTGGACTCAATATTTGAAAACTAACAAGATCTAGCTGTGCGGAATGGCAGGGTCACAGTAGTGAGGCATCACAAAGGGAGAAATAAAAACATTTCTGCTCAGAAATGGTGAAATGAAAACACAAAATGAACAAACCTGAGAAGTCTGCAGAATTTGATAACTTCGGTCACTATCAGCAGTGTTAAAAATGCAGTGACAGCATGACAGAATGAATAGCTGGAATATGCATTGCTGTGTGGAACAGTGTGCAAATCCCAATTACTAAGAGAGAATTACAACTAGAATCCTTAAGAAGGGGAATATAATAGACTTCAGGATCTGTCTATTCTAAGAAAGATATTATCTGTCTTCACACTGGCGTTCGGAGGTGCAGAAGACTTGAAACAAGCTGGCCTTGGAATGAGAAGGTCATATGTACCGGAGGAAAAGGTTCCTTTATTTTCTTCTTGAGAAGACAGATGCAAATTTATGAATTCCGTTGATTTTAAAAGGTGGCTGATGGCCTCTGTGGAGAGCCTCTTTGACACAAGCACATCATGTGCTATTTTGGAGAATATTATTCAATCAAGTAATTGAGACTGCATCAGAAGAGACTGCCGAATAAATGGTTTGAAATAAATTATTACAAACAGTTGATGAGTTGTCACACATTCCACTTATTTGTCTGGTTATCTTTCAGATAGGAAAAATTTATAGAGAAGAAAGCTAGACATGCTGTACTTGCAAGGTCAAAGACAAATATTCTGAGTTGAGAGGTTTAGAAAACGCTACTTGTGGAACCTTGACAGGTTCTTTTGTTTACTGCTGAAAGTCAGAAGTCATGCACCTTACTTGTAGAAGTTCATTGAATAAGGTGAGTGATCTCATGTGATTAACATAGCCAGAATGTGGCTGGTACTGCCATGGTAGACTGTACCTCTGCAACCTCCACCCTACAGTACTTTATTTGTCATGATGTGCAGCTGAAGTGTGAGTAAAATAGGACAAGGTCTCTTAAGATCAGGGAAGATTTTAGAGGAAGGAGAGGAGGGCTGGCTATAAGCAGTGTATTCTCCTCCTGTCTGACCTTCTGCCTCTTACTCTGCAATAGCAGGCTTCTGGAATGGCTGCAGAAAAGCAAATGCTCCTCTGCTCTTTGTAACACAGTCTCTTGATGTGGGCAAGATGAGTCTTGGGGAGGTTGTTTTGCAACAGCCCAGATCATAGAATCATAGAATAGTTAGGGTTGGAAGGGACCTCAAGATCATCTAATTCCAACCCCCCTGCCATAAGCAGGGACACCTCACACTAAACCATGTCACCCAATGCTTCATCCAATCTGGCCTTGAACACTGCCAGGGATGGAGCACTCACAACCTCCCTGGGCAACCCATTCCAGTGCCTCACCACCCTAACAAGAAAGAATTTCTTCCCTATATCTTGCCTGAACTTCCCCTGTCTAAGTTTAAACCTGTTACCCCTTGTCCTGTCACTACAGTCCCTGATGAATTGGCCCTCTCTGGCATCCCTGTAGCCCCCCTTCAGATACTGGAAGGCTGCTATGAGGTCTCCACACAGCCTTCACTTTTCCAGGCTGAACAGCCCCAACTTTCTCAGGCTGTCTTCATATGAGAGGTGCTCCAGTCCCCTGATCATCCTTGTGGTGTCCTCTGGATTTGCTCATGTCCTTCTTATGTTAAGGGCACCAGAACTACAGACAGGACTCCAAGTGGGGGTCTCACGAGAGCAGAAGGTCAGGATTACAGATGACAGCATGTAAGCCTGAAACACCTACATAAATGATCTTGTGCTTCTTGGAGACTAGCACAATCTTCAAAGTTAGGCTCAGACATTTCTGTTTCAAGTTATCTCCTCAGCTTGCCAGGGCCTAACAGAGGGATGCAGTGTCTATGCCTGTATCTGCAAATTAAGCGTGTCCAAAACCACCCTCTGGTACAGTCAGCTGGCACACTGGCCAGTGCCCATACTATTACATTTTTTTTACCATTTAAAACTGGGTCACCAGACTCATACTGCCAATTGGGAACCATTTCTGGCATGTCCTAACTTGCAAACTGTGCCCTGGCGATATTTTGGAAGATGGTTGTTTTGGAACAGACTAAAACCACTCCTGTGACACATGCTGTGGGACAATTCTAATGATTTAATAGTGTTGAGCTTCAGTACATTGAAATACTCCCTGGCACTGCTTCATTTTGGCTATTTACATAACCAACATGTAGCAAAATCTCAAAGTGAGGCGCTCCAGAATTATCTGTGCAGGAAGTTAAGGTGATGTGGGATTTAGTCCTTTAATTTAAGCTAGTCTATAACTGTATGTACCATAGTATTCATTTTTTATTTTCTTTGTTTAAATTAACAGTAAAAAATCTGGACAAAAATTTTGCATGAAGTGTGATTAGCTTTGGAACTAGACTTAGCAATGACCTTGAAAAACAAAGATGTTTGCAAACTTTGGCAAGAGGAAGAAGTGATCAAAAACATAGGACGAGCTACAAAAAGTGTTTTTCACACACAGATTGTGGGAGAATGTTACCCATGAGCCTAAGAATCATAAATGAATCTTCTCTCTGATGCAGACTGCGTGTTTCAAAATCAGATTTCCCCCTGGTATCTTCAGCTTGGCTAATACATCTTTGAACACTATAAAACTGTTATGAATTGAGTTTTTACTTTGAGAGATGTTCAGTGTAGCTTCACAAAGAGTTAAATTCAAAGTGTTAAGATTAATTCCATGAGAGAAGTCTTAGACTTTCCATGAAATGAAGTTATTCATCCTTGTAGCTTTATGTTCCGCTAAAGAAAGTTAATTATTACTTAGTTGCTGTGTCTTAGTATTTAGCCTTCCTATTACTGGTGAAGCTATATTAGAACATCAGTAAAATAAAAAGCTTGAAATTGCAATTCATGGTCATTATACTAGGAAAATGGAGTCTAAAATAGTCCAAACTTGCTGATGGCTCACCAGCCACAATTACATTTAGTTCATGTCAGGCATTTGTATTTGATCAGATTCATCATTTAGTGTGGCATCATCACCTGGCTCACCAACAATCACTTCCAAGCCTCCACTTCACTGATGTCAGCCTTGAGGAGTGAAGTGTTGGTGGTAAGGTCTCACTGGTGCACCGGAAGGCCACGCAGCTGAGGATGGATAGCAAGGAGTGAAGTGAGGACCTCGGTATATCTGTTCATCAAAGAATGGCAATGGGATGTCAGTGTGATGTGGCTGTGAAGAGGGTATACATGAACCTTGCATGTATTTTGTTAAGTATTTCCAGCTGATTTAGGGCAGTGTTAGCATCATTACATGACGCACTGTGATATTTCTTGTGGGATTCTGGACACCGATGTCCAGTTCTGCCTGAGACAGCAATAGCTGCTAAAAGGAAAACCAGTGAGTGGTGACATTTCTTGCAAGGAGAAAACCAGGGAAGCCCTGGTTAGTCTAATGTAGAAAAAGAAAGGTTGATAGAACGTCCATGATTGTTGTCTAAAAACTCATGGGAAGGGATGAAAAACAAGAGGAAAGGGAAAAACCCATTTAAGGCAGTGATTTTCACTTTGATTTGATTTGATTTTTGTTTGGAAAATGTGTAGTTTTCGAAAGATGAGGGTACATGCTCTGTAGCATTGTTTAGAGCAAATTGAAGCCTGTTAGGCCTACTCAGAAGTAGTAGTCTCAGAAGCAGTTTATGAACCCATGGATCCTAGAGTGAAAACTAAGAATTTTAAACTTGTGGCTGACAGTGGGACAGGAACAAGTGGGTATTATCTACTTATAAATCACTTCAGCCTGGACATTTAAAGAAGGTTTCTAACTAGTAGAGGAGCCAGGTTCTGCAACAGCTTTCTGAAGGGAGGAGATTTTGTAAAGTACTGAGCTGTACACTGGAAACAAATGAATGTCTGACAGAGATTACAGAATGTTTGTAACAGCATGACTTGTTCCCCTCTTTCCATTTCTCAGAACTAATTCATCTGAGTGAATGCTCTTTTATATTTTACTCCCATTTGTTCCCTTTTTTTTTAAACAGTATCAATCCTATCTCAGTGCCTTCTAGGATTAGAAACAGACAGTGACTAAGATCTGTAGATCTGTCAAGTGGGGTCCTCTCCTGCCTTGCATTCTGACCAAACAAGCAAGGGTTTTCCTTAAATTCCCGGCAAAACTGTAGAACAGTGTCAACAACAGCTGCTGCAGGAATGTGCTTTACAGTTTGTAGTCAACATTTTCATGTGACTTGGATGTTTAATTTCCTTTAAGAAAATCTGATGTATGTCAGCTAACTACGGATGCTTAAATATTAAAGTAATTGAAAAATACATTTTTAAAATACTGAAAAATGCCAGGATTTTAGGGGAAAAAAATGACAAATTATCAGTTTTATAATTAACCTTTTGTTTTGTTGAGGGTCTTTTCTTGAGAAGTTGGCCCTTGTTACCTTTTCATGCATTTTATGATGCCATGCTGCTACATAAACGATCCTCCTAAATAGCTAAGAAACACATAAAATCTCTTCATCTTTTTGAGGATGATCATGTTGACATGCCACTGAATGCTTCATTGTTTGTGTGAATAGGTTTGTGTTGAATGCATTGGATATTGTAGAAAGAATGGGCTTATCAAGTGGTCCTTGCTTATGCAGGACAGAAAGTGGAGCAACGTTGAGTTCCCTGCTTGGTCCTTGCTGCCTTCTTTCCTGCCTTCAGTGGCAGCTTAAGAGGGAGAGAGAGGAGGGAGCACTTTGTCAATGGGATAAACAAGTGTTCAGTGCATCAAACAACTGTATATAAGGCACACCCTGAGCTTCAAATGAAACACTTTTGATCTTGTGCATTGCATGCAGTGTGCATACTTAAAAATATCTGTTTGGGATTTTATATCCTTAGGGACTGATCTGCAGATACAAGTATCTGGGTTTAAATTTAGCCTTACTGACTTCAGTGTGTGTCTGTGTGAACCTAAGATGGTAGATTTAATAGCTGAATGTTCAACATGTAGCACAACATTTTGTTTAGTTTTAGTTGTTTGGTATGTTGGAGGAATCATGTCGAGGAAGAAGTGAGGTTGACTGGGAAATTTTAACTGTATTTTTGTCCCTTCCCAAGAGCTGTAATTTTTTTTATTCTCTGGGGTTGCTTCTTCCCAAATCATGTCTGAACCAAATGCAAAACACACTTCTACAGAGAGCTCCATTTTACTTTATGTTACACCAGGTGCTATGTAAGCATAGATAACACAGCAGTGATGTGCCAGAGAGCATGCCAAGAAATACCTGACTACACAGCCAGCTTAGCTGGTCAGACTGCAGTAGGGTGGTATCACCATTGGCCTTGGCAGACTTAACATGGCTCTGACAAGGCCAGTCAAGTGTTCTGCAGTGAATCCAGGAGTGTTCAGGGTCTTAGGATATGATGTCAGTCTGTGGAGGCTGACCCATCAAGCAGTTGCCTACATCTAGGTTTCCATGGTTAAAATGCTTCAAGGATCCTGGCTGACATCTAACTGCTTTTCCAGAAGCACACAGGTCTTCTACAGGTTCTCTGTCATCTACACATGGATATCTCATAAGCAATAAACCAGCACTCAGTGACATCAGGTGCCAGTGTGCTGGCAAGTGAATCAAACCCTTGCTTCTACTCTTCAACTTGCCTATAGAACACATTCACTCAGGTTTCTCAGTATGGAGCTCAATCCTGCTCACTGTGGTTATGAATCCAGCCTGATCTCAGGCACCTAACTAGCCCTGGATATGAGCTATTCTGGAAAGAGACAGCATGCATGGGTGGCATGGATGTTCTGTCATCTGGAGAAGCCTTCAGAGATGCTGGAGGTGACTGAGTGCCTGTACAGCCACCTGAAACCGCCTGCCTTGGCCAGTGGTCTGCCACAGACCATGGATGGGGATGACTGTAAGGGCGTTTTAGTTTTGGTGAGTGCCTTTTTAAAGTTAATCTTCCAGTTGTCCTAACTTACTATAATGTGATTCACATTGTGGAGGCAGTCTTGGGATGTGAAAACCGTGTTTCTTTCTAAGTAAATTGAACCAGATGTCCTTCAGGGTTGCACCTAAGGTACTTGAACCACAAATGTGTGTGCCTTCCACTGAACCAGACTATGGCTGGTCCAGAGTGAAACCTCATATGTTGTGGATATTAGGTCCTAAGTGCTGTTGCACTTTTTAGATCCATTTTGTTGCAATACGCAACTTGCTAATGTAGATACAGGCTTTTATATATTGTATTTTATTAAATTAGGCTTGCCTGTCTCATGGATTTATAAAGTTGAGTTTAGGGATGATTAAACAAGCATTCTGTTCTAAGTTAGCATTATACTGTCAATCATAGTTCCTTCTTAATGTGTTTTTGCAGAGATTAAAATAAAGCCACAGTGTTATAAATGCAAGTATCAGAAATACGATAAAGGAATTTGAATTACCTGATGCTGAAGGAGATTAGTGGATACTGTATGAAGAGCTGCAAAATAGTTTTTGACAATTGCTAAACAAAGCAGTTGTTATTTATTGCTTCCATTTAACATAGTACTACTAAAAGTCAGGTTCTAATCATGTAAGTGAATAATACCTCATCTCTCCTGAGCTTCAGACATACCTGTGAAACAAGAATAAATGCAGGTAGTAAAGTGTACCTAACATCATTTTCTGAAAAAATTTAATAGTCTAAAATGAAATTCCATTTATATTTTTTATATAAGTTCTGCAGTGCCTCAGGTTTTGATGCTGTATCCTCAACAGACATTGTGATTGATAGGTCATTAATTTGTATGTGGATTTAGCCAGTTGAGAATAGGAGCAGGGAAAGTAGTTGTAAATGAGTTTTCTTTTGTTCAGTAAAATAATGTATTTAAATTGTGATTTCTCAAGCTATTTTGGAGTACAGTATGGTATTGTTGTGCTGATCTAGAATCTGTTTGTATCACTGAAAAACTGTCTGTTTGTTTCAATGGAATCCATCAGCTGGGCAAAGGGTTAAGCAGATGCTCTGATGGGCTGGAAACATGTTTTAAATGCTTGGCTTAATTGAAATCCAGAAAAAGTACTCAGACACCTGAGGTTACAGGTGTCAATGAAATATTTCCTGTATATTCTTTTCCATTATTTATACAAATATGTGCATTATAATAAATAATGAGGCAGAAGATCCATACCAGAAAACTAAAAGGTTAACTTCTAAGTACCATTCAGCAATCCTGACTTGTTACTGAGCAGTCTTACTCTTGCAAATAATCCTATTGTGTCTATGCCATTCAGTATACAGAGGTGCTATTAATTCTGTTATACCTGTTTAAGTCTTTTCATTGCTACATGGTCATTTCGTACATAACATGGCTAGCATGGAGACATATTAGGGTGCAGTAAGGTGGGAGTTAATACATATATTACACTACTGCAGAGCTTAGTGGAAGTTAGCATGAGTGAAAGGATTTCATTACTTATAGCTATTATACCAAATTGTCATGTGTTGTAAAATGTATAAGCACATATTGTATAAAAAGGTCTATAGCAAGAATTGCCCTAGCAGCAGATTAGGGAGGGAACCATAAGATTAAGTATAATATCATTCTTTATAAAGTACAGAGTAATACAAGTATGAGGTTCAAACTTAAACAGGAGAGGTTTAGATTGGATATAAGGAAGAAATTCTTTCCTGTGAGGGTGGTGAGGCACTGGAATGGGTTGCCCAGGGAGGTTGTGAGTGCTCCATCCCTGGCAGTGTTCAAGGCCAGGTTGGATGAAGCCTTGGGTGACATGGTCTAGTGTGAGGTGTCCCTGCTTATGGCAGGGGGGTTGGAACTAGATGATCTTGTCCCTTCCAACCCTAACTATTCTATGATTCTATGAGGTTGGTGCAGTGTGAGTCAGTCCCCTGAAGAGCGAATAGTAGAATCCAGTTTCTGTCTGGTGGTGTAATCAAAGAGCATAGGAGTGAAAGTAAAGTGTTTGTGCAATTAAGATTATGAAGATAAACTGCTACTTAAGCAACTAGACAGGTGGCTGTCAGTAATGCACTTACGTTTCTCATCTACCTAAATAATTTAAGCTTCCAAACTTCACAGCTATCCAAAACAATGTGAAATCTTACATTCAGATTGCTGTCTTCTGTCCCTTTTTCTCTCACTTTCCTTTGCATTTTGTGTTCCCCCAGCATTGTGTCTCTACTGAGTGTGAGCCCCATGGAGCAGGGTCTGAATTTGATTTGATGTTTGAACAGAGCCCAGCACAAGCTGAATCCTGATTGTGGCCTCCAGCCTTGACTGCTGGACAAATTGCAGTGAAAATAATAATTACTGTTCGGATTTTGAGTGGTGTGAGTAGCATGAGCTTGATTAGCTACCCAGTTTGCAAGAGTAGTAACTGTGTACTGAACAGAGCCTGCTGTGCAACCTTAGGTAAGTCATTTCACCTTTCAGAGTTTTCCCAGCTGTAAAATGGTAGTGAGATAATTCCCTAAAAGATGCTCTGAGAAGTGATTGCATGTGGGTCCTGGGTCTGCTTTATGCAACATAGCCCCCGACCCTTTATTAAAACTCAGAGATCCCTGGGCAATCTTAGTAGTAGTCAGTGTAAACAAGGAAAAGTGGTAATTTCCTAGAATAGGAAAAAGCAAAATTAAACATATTTGTGGATGTACAGCACTGTGAGCAACCATCTGTAGGACGATAAATAGTGGCATACGTATATAAACATACTGGGTTGTCATTCCAAACAACATATTCTGTGTGTTTATCTCTGCATTAATGAGGTACTCAGCTCGGTTTTGACATCTGTCACTTTGCAGTCATGGCAGTGCAGTTCTGAACTTGAGAACAAAATTCATGGGGATTATTTTAGCCTTTCGTTCCATGCACTGCAAGTACATGTGATGCAACACATTTGACCAGAATGACTGCGTAACATAAGCAGATGACATAACTTGAAATGCATCAATTCAGGAACTCAAACAAGTACTGAAGCCCTGATCATCATGGGCAGGCTTGAGAGGACTGCTTTCAGAGGTGGAGGAATGACTGACAGATAAGCAAGATTTAGCTAATCCTATTTATTTGGTCACTCACTTCAGCATTCAGCAGAGTGCTATGCTTCCTTTTTGACTTGCATTTTCTTTCAGAGAAGAACTGCAGCATATCCAGATATATAGCTCATGGCTCATTTACTCACAGTGCCAGCAAGTGCCACCACAGTGGTGCTGTTTTGAACTTACATGAGTGACAGATTGTTCAGACCACTGATTCTCAGCATCCCCAGCACACTGGCATACAGAATGGTTTTCTGTTGGCAAGAATTGCTGCAGGGAACAGAAGTACAGTTGATACCCAAGGAGTTACCAAGAGATATTCAAGCCACATCCTGGGACCATGCAGATGAGTGCATTAGCTATAAGTTCCCACAAGACTTAGCATTGCACTTTTTCCTTCTTCCTGTACATGTTCTGGTTGTTCAGTTAGGACTGCTTTGAGTAGATAGCTGGTGGCAGGCAGGAAAGACAGCATGCATAGAGAAGTGGATCTGCTTTAGGCGTGACTTAGAAAAACTGTAAATCAGAATTCAGTTTAGTTCTCAATAAAGAAGAACTTTTTCCTTCTTCACTATTGGCTCCATTTACTGAAGTATTTTTCTTAGAAATGTATTTGCCCTTTTTGAAACCAGTCTGTGTCACTGAGCCCATTCTTGCATAAGGCATGCTTGTGAAGAAATGCGGGTAGCACAGAGTTACAGGAATGGGTAATTAAGCACCCTTGTGCAGTCATGGTTGATGGCTGCCTAAGTAGGTTCCACTGTAACATTTTAAAAGCAAATGGGTAGTTAGTTGTGGTGCATTGCTGCGAGCTGGATTCCTGGTGTGTGAAGAATAGAGAAAAAACTGCAAGTTGTCTCCTGGAAATTCTCAAAGGCTGTTCTTGCTGTGTGTGCTCTGGTTGTCACTTTACTTGTGCTTCTGACAGAAAAACTGGTAGGAGCCTGGAAGTAGAGGGATAATAGTGAAACCCCAGGTAAATAATCCTTCCTATTGTACTGCAAGTATATCTTTTTGTTCTCTAATGCTAACACCCCGTCTGGGAAGACTTCCTTCCAAAAAGCACGAAAGCAGTAAGAAGATAACAGTTTTCACCCAGGGGTAGTAATCTGGCAACAATCCAGCTATGGCTCCTGAGCTGTGAGTTTTAGTGCTACCTGCAGAGATGGTGGATAGATAATTTCAGTCTGAAACACTTAGAGAAGTCTGACATGAGGCACCATTCCAGGAAAGCAGTGTCAAGAAAGTTAATTTTATTCTCCAGTGAGTTTTTGGGTGGTACTTACCTTGTGCACAGAGAACCCTTGATAGGTCAATTCTTGAGACACATTTTGTTGGAACACCTGCTCCAAAGCCAGAGAATGTTTCTGGCTGGGGGAAAAAACATTCCATAGTGTTGGCAGCAAATTTTATGACATATTGGGTGATGTCATTAAGGGAGCTGTTAGCAATCTGTCATTCAGGGAACAGCTTTGGTTAGTCAATGTGAGGCAGGTGATTTAATTCCATGTCTGCTTGGATTTCTCCTATATAATCAGTGGAGACCCGGGAGAATTAGGAGGCACAGCGTGATACTTGCCTGATTGCTGCCATTTCCAATTTATGGTCTAAAATGCATGAGAATAAAGTGTTCATGCCCATAGGAACTCATGAGGGCTTGTTGCAGTGTGCTCCCCCAGTTCATTTAGCTGTGGTGACTGCACAGGGTAAGCACTTGTGCACAAGGAGTAACTGGGATGACTTTAGCATCTAGCTCAGGTTATGCAAACATAGTTGCTGAAAGATGGCAGGAGTGAGAGAACTCTGCAGGAGTGTCCATGAAGAGGTACTTGAGGAAGTTCTTCCTGGTGGAGGGCTGGTGGCACGTTAACCCAGCTTGTGCTCATCCCCTGATGTTTACAGTGACTGTTATAGCTCTCTATAAGCCTTCATATCATCTCCAGGGGACTGATGTTGCCTTCTGTGAGTTTTCCTATGATGTGGGGAAGTGAAGGTATGGATGTCCTATAGGGAGGACAGCTTACTAGAAATGAAAGCAAGGCATGTTCTTATATTGCCTCTTTGAAAGCGCTTCACCTCTTTAGGGCAATATTCTGTTTCTGTTGGTTGCTTCTGTTTTAAGTCAGAGAACAGAACAGCAGAAAATTGTCCCAAATTGTGGTTTGGACATGCAGCATAGCGCATCCAGCCTCCTGCTTTTACACAGAAAGCTGATTTGGGAGTGCCACCATCAGGAACCAAGCTGGTCCTTCTCCCCATCCCTTCAGGGTGCAGAATACTATGCTGTGATGCTGGTATGGAGATACAGGCTGATAGTTCCAGTTTGTTGCCAAAGGGTGTGGAAAGCAGAAGCACCAGTTGCTTCCGGAAAGGATTAGACAATTAAGAGAGAAGAGATCCAGTGATGGGTATTGAATTTACTGGTTTGCATATTAGTCACCAATTCACCCTCTGGGGAGCAGACTGGTGGGAATAAGGAAGGTGCGATAAGGGAAGGACACTTCATATTCATCTTTCTTCTAAATGTCTGATACTGTCTGCTGTTGGGAATGTCACTCCAGGTTAGATGAACCTTTAGGGCCTCCAAATGTGTTTGTTGTTGCCAGTTAATTGATCCTTTGCAGGTGGGTTTAACAGATTATTTGTTCTTTCCGTGAGCCCTGGCATATTCCAGCATGAAGTGCCAGTCAGAGGATTGCCTGACCATAAGCATCCTGGCTTGAATCTTGAAAGTATTTCAGGAGTCTTTTTCTCTTCATAAAATAAATTCACAGATCTACAGACTTTAAGGCAGAACAGGTCCATCAGTCAGCTTTACCTGGATAACACACTGCACAGAGTTCTACCAAGCTCTTGCTGTACAGAGCCCAAGTATGCTAATATTTGTTCCTTTACGCTGCTGGAAACTGTAATGAGATGCAGTGAGTGTTTGCTGCCAGAGTTAGGATCATTTTTTTCCCTTCCCAGGAGATGGCTACTGAGTTTATCTTCTCCAGATACCCTATGATTTAAAAAATACAGTTGTGGCTGATTTAGTAAATGGTTTGTGCATAATGTCTGTGAATGAAAAAGTATCCTAAAGTAGGAGCAGTATCTAACAGTATGTAGTTAGCATTTATATAGTGGCTTTCAACCAACTATTTCAGAATATTTTGTACAGAAGGATTGGCATGATTATCACTTTCCCAGTTTTTTCAGTCTCAGCAACTGAGGACAAAACACTTTGCTGTCTGCCCATTCTTGTGTTGTACATCAGCAACAGAGCCCGGAATAGAATCTGGCCACTTCTTCTGCTCTGTTGTCGTCTGGGTCTAATCAAACTTGTACAATTCAGACACAGCCTTTTATAGGGCCAGTGGTTCTGCAAGTGGTTGAACTTGAAAGGCCTGGAGGACCATAGCTTCAGTGACTCAACTGCCATGGCAGATAAGCCCTTCTGAAATGCATGAGTCGTCATGAGTCAAGACCCTCTCAAATCAAAAGTCTACATAAAAATCCAATATCACAAAACCCAACTACATTTTGTAAGGACTGTTTGCCATTTTGAGCCATACCCTTTCAGATTTGCATTTCGAGAGTTTGGTCTGCAACTCCGAAGGTTCACGTGACATTCTTGTGTACTCGTAGTTCTCCAATGACTATCTCGTTGATAAATCACCAAATATCTGAGATATTTGGTGAAATACTGAGGTGAGCAATACTGGGGACAGAATAACAAAGACTAGAAACTGCAGGTTGACCATCAGTGGCAAACAATTACAAGGTACTTTTCTAGGAAGGAAGAATGGGTTTTGACCTAAGTAGGAAAACTGGTTAGTGAGACACAAATGTGGAAATCTAGGTAAGATGGTAGGGCTGGATGATGATCCTATTTGAAAAAAAGGGTTTATGTGGAGGACAGAAAAATAGCAGAAAGAGTAAATGTGTCTGTGGTACCATTTATGACAGTTAAGTGTTAGCATGGAGGGGATTGTTAGAAAGAGGAAGAACCAGTGCCCAAGAGAGATAAAATGGGCTATGCAATGATTGTAAAAGCAAAGTTTAGTACAAAAAAATCAACTTTTGTAGGTTTCTAAAATCTTAATTGTGTGATTCCTAGTAAGCTTCAAGGCTTACGTCCTTATTATGAAATTCCTCTAAGCAGGAATTTGAAGAAGAAAAGGCAGAATGAGATTTTGAATTTCCAAAAATAGTTTGCCGAGAGTGGAGGTTTTTTTTCTTCTCCTGATTGCAAGAGAAAGCACTCTGCAGTGTTTTATTGAAGAACAACAGTTACTGAGTAAAAGAATAATTGATAAGTGATTTTTCTCCCTTTCTATTCTCTAAGCTGGATTGTGTCGTGCTGTGTAGATGAAATATTCACGATGGCACTGACCCCTTTCTTGTGCAATTTGTCCAATGTTTACTTCGAGATGTTCAGAAGTAGTGGAGCAGAAAATCCCTTGCTACAGCCAGCATTTGCTGGGGATTACTCTTCACACTGGTGTATGTTGAAGGAGATTCAGTGGATGAAGTGATGAAACGGCTGTATGGCTTCCAGGCTAGAAATCTTTTGTGAGTGTGATCCAGGATCTGGCCAAACACCCTGACCAAGGATGGGAAGCTGTGTTCTATTTTTATGAAAGGAGTGAAGATACAGAAGATGTTGAATGGTTCTTTCAAGCATGCACGTTTGAACTTCTGATTAATGACAAAAATGAAGACAGTGTTGCCTCTTTTCGATTCCTATGAGGAATACATTTGGTGTTGACCGGGGTTCCCCATTTTCTGAAGTAATGCTGAGTATTTGCTGGTGCATTGCTTTTGACAGGGCTGATTTTGATGCACTGCCATTGTGAGGGACATTCCTAAGCATGGGGCAGTTAATTGAACTTTCAGAATAAGTCTATGTAGAAATACATGTGTCTTGCAGAGTGATCAAGGGATTTGTGTTCTCTCTTTTGATAAATGACCAATTTTGCTGTAACTCAGCCTTGGGAGCTCATTAGAGCAGTGACTTCTCCTGGTTTCTGAGAAACACATGCTTGGTTTTGTATATTCAGATTCATACTTCAAGGGAAACCACAACCAGAACACTTAATTACTTGCTAACTTCTCCTGCCTTCATAGCCTGTCTCTATTACTGTATTGTAAACTTTTGCTCATTACAGACAGCTGACAATGGCTGACAGCATAGCAGGGGCAACCTGGAGCATGAGTGAGCCCCTTGCCTGCCCTGTTCCATGTGGGATGTGCTGCAGTGGCCACCTCGCTCCAGCACTGGTGTTCTGAGAGCTGGAAATGGCCCAGCATTACCCCTTCCAGCATAAGCAGCAGTGTCAGTAAGGGAGCGAGGACAGCATCTCATCTCCCACTTCCTCCCTGAACTTCTGTTGTGTTCCCTCATGCCATTTTTATTCCTCTGTACAAGCCTTCCCAAAAAGTCTTGTCTATCTTTTGACTCTGTTCTGCCAATTGGTCAAAAGGATTTGTGGCAAACACCCAAAGGGGATGAATTAGCACTAGTTACAGGAACTTACTGCCTGTCAGGATAAAGAGTGTTTCCTGAGGGGAAGGGTACCCTTTTGGTGATGGTGGAGGTCAGGGAAGCTTTCAGTCATAGGCTTGCATCTGCCCTGCACTCCTCTGGGGACTGTAGGCAAGTAATGTTCTGAATTTCACTTCTTACGGTCAGCCAAGGAGCAGAGGGTGTTACTCTGGCAAAGTCTCTGTTATGCCAGGTAGCAGGGAGGTTGTTGAGATAACCTGGATGATGCAAAAATACACATGGTATCAAACATGCAAATAGGGCAGTAGGAAATGCAGGCCTGTGATGTTGTTGGTTGCGTGGTGGAGCAGTCCCTAGGCAATCTCAGGGTAAGTACATAGAGCATGGTGCTGTGTGAATGCAGCTGTACTGCTCCCTTTGTGGGATACCCATGGTATGCAGAAGGCATCCAGTTGGGATCTGAGACCTGTTGTGCTGAGCTCTGTCCAGAAGGAGGTAAGGAGAGACCACTGTGTCCCCAGAAGTTCCATGTTCAGATCAGGCAAGGCAGGAAGGGAAGCAGTGGCAGAGGGAGTGGAGATAACATTAGCAGTGCCCCGAAGAGCCAGGAGCACAGTCTCCATCTCCTGACCTATGTTCTTGCCCCAGCCACTAAGCATCACTGGATGAAAGTGGTCTTGGGAGGTCTCTTTGGGCTGATGTCCATGGACTGAGCTGAGGTGTTTATAAAGAATGTTGTACCAAACTTTGCTGAGAGGTATTAGTGGTAATAACACACCATCTTGCTCCACAGTCCTCATTTCTAATTGCTTGGTCTCTTTCTCTATGTAACTATAGCTCAGCTTGTCTCTGTGTCTAGTCCATCTCTTATCCACTGTACTCAAGCCTGCTAAAAGTTCTTATATTGAATAGCTGCCATAAATGCACAGTATCATCTTTCCTAACCTGGTTAGCTCAGATTTTCTTTCATTATTTGATTATTGCAATATCAAAAGGTCTCAGTGCTTTTGCAGAGCGATGACTAGAGAATATATTCTTGTGAAAAAGATCTCTTTTTTAGTTAGGAAGCAATTCTGAAAGTGCTTGAAAAATATTTAATGGTATTTATTCTACTCATCTGACCTAAAAATAGCTAAAGCAATTTGAGTAGGAATGAAAAATCGCTTGCATGTTGAGTTTCAGCTCTTAAGTGGAAGGCAACCTACTCTCAGATCAGTGAGGTGAAAGATTTCTTAGCTTAGAATCACAATTTTGATACTTTGCAGAAGTACTTGTTGTGGCTTTGAGCACATCAAATAGTTTCTTCTTTAATGCACCTGTGCAAATTACTTACTATCTAGGTCTGCTGTAGAAATGTGATAGTTAACATTTCTAAAACTGCTTAGTAAACCATGGCATTGCTACTTTGTAGTTGAGATGTGTTTGGCTATAACCCCTAGCTTCATTTTGTGTAAATCACACCATGTTGGTTTGGTTTTCTTGGGAATTATTGTTGGAGAACAACAGGTTAATATGTAACATTCTAAAAGACTGTTTGGGCCTCAGGAAGAAAAAGGTTTCTCACCCCTGCTTTGCTTTGTGATCTGAAAGTCTTGGAGCACTTTGTAAAGGTCCATGAGCTGAGCCTCTTAACCCCAGACAGAGAAGAGCAAGCTCTGTTTCTACTTAATGAGGAAGAAACCGAGCTTCAGAGAAACACCAACAGTTTAGGCTCAAGAGGTAAGTCTGAAGATTCTGGCTTTCTGAGACTGGGTCAAGGTTGCCTGGGAAAGATCCAACATGACCAGGTTGGTAGCTTATAGCTCTAGTCTCTTAACAACCAGATTACCGCGTGCTGTGACTGGCAAGCATTCCTCTAAATGGAGCTTCATGCAGAGTTATAACTGCTTGTACCCGGGAAGATTGATGCTGTATTAGCTAGAACACATCCAGTGACTCTGACATGAAAATATGGCCTAGATTAACCAAAAATTTAGTGCAGTGTTTTCAGTGAGGTATTATTTAGTATTGAATGGCCTTTCCATCATTTTCTTTCCATGACTTACAAATGGAGATGAATCAAGGTTTGTCTAAGGTCACAATGCTGTGGTGCAGCTGATCTTACAAGTAAAACTGTGTAACGAAAAGCCCATTACCATGAAATCTCTCAAATGACAGCTCTGTCATGTGCAGGCAGGGAGGTGGGAGGACCCCTGTGTAGTGAGTCTGATTTAGGGAGGCTAAAAAAAGCAGCACAATGTCTATCTGCAATGCCAGAAGGACCTTACCTTAGCCCAGTGTAAGACTCTGGAGAATAGTTCAAGACCATAGTACAAAAGAAGTGCCTTTTTCTGTTGCTAAGACATTGGGCACTGCTCTTCCAGCTGGTCTGTGTGCTATGAATCTAGTCCAGAGAGTGAAGTGCCTCTTCTTTCATCTGGAAATTCCATCTTCATTGATTTGCAGAAGCTACAGTAATAAAGGGGACAGCTTTGAGCACCTGCTCTGGCCTTCTGGTTTTTGTGGCCCACAGGGCTTCTGTGAATTAATTCAGGTTTGATTTAAAGAAAAAAATAGACCTGGGACCCTGGATTCTCCAGCCAGTGCATCAGTTTCCTGACAAACACATATTTCAAAACTTAATTGTACTAGTTCTACTGCAGTTAGTGCCTCTTTTCCAGCTCCTTTCTAGTTTGAATCTGGTTTGGAAAATATTATTGAATGTGTGGTTTCTCCTTTCATACCAAAGGCTTTGCATAAGCAGGAGGCTGTAAGGAAGGATTCGTTGCGGAAACACTGGAGGATTGAGCAGGGAAGGATGAATCTAGTTTACTTTGCTTCATGTAACTGAGAAGGTATGAGGGAGCAAAGACACCCTGAACAGCATCCTGGGGACAAAGAACGCTTGAGAATACAGAAGGTGGGCATGTTTACAGTGAGGTGAGCTGGAATTGGAGATGAAGAAGGAAGCTACATAAGTAGCTTGTCAATTTAAGATTAGTCAACAGATGAAATGTGCTAGGGAGAAGATGCTCTGTGGCACAGCAACTGCTGGGCGTCTGACCAGAAAACCCAAAGCTCATGGACCTCAGAACCTACCTACAGCTTCAGCTACCAGGACTGTCTGCAGCGTCAGAGGTCTGTTTCCCATTTCTGCTCTTTCTTATCCCCTCTTCTCAGGGGAATATGATTCAGCAGCCCTTCAGGGGCAGGCTGCACTCAAGCCTGAAGCATGAGGTCAACGTGCCTGGTTTGCCTTGTCTGCCAAAAGCAGTGCGTTTCTCTTGACAAGAAGCAGCAGGGATCAGGCTGAACAAAAGTCAGTGTAGTCCAGTCACTATGTGAGATAACTGTCTAGGGTAAGCATCTCAACACTGGATTGTTGTTTGCAGTATGAACATACTTTGATTGCTATATGTTTTTTTCCACTGATGTGTGCTTCCCAGCAGAAAAGGGGAATGCAAACTGAAGTTTTCATAGATGGAAGGGTGCTGGGAGCTTCTGTCCTGTGGTATCAATCATAATCAATTTTTCTCCTCTTATAGTTCAACATATCCTGAATATGCAGCCTTTCTCTGCACCCTATTCAGCTGTCAGGATTTTCCAGCTGTCACCCTGATACCAAACTATTCTCTCATCCTGCCCATGTATCTGATTCACCCTGCTTTCAGTGATGATGATCCATGTCCTCATGCCTCTGTGTGCCATGGTCAGTGAGCTTCCTGCCCATCAGGTTGGTCCAGCTGAGATGCCAGAGAAGTCCAACATCAATCACTTGTAGCTTATAAGAATACCTTAACTGTTCAGTGAGTGAGAGTTTTTCTGCAGATAGCAGCATTAAAAAGTGTTGCATGAAATGCTGGCTCCTAAGAAACACCTGATAATAAAAATAAAAATTGATTGTTTTTCGTGACTCCATATATTGATTTCCTGCGGATCCCTAAAGTGATGAAAGGTCATGCAAAAAAAGGCCACAAAATATTTGTGTTAGGACACACATATTTTTTTTCCTGCTAAATTGTAGAAGCCTGTTTAGAGAAAAAGAAGACTTTATTTAAAACTCCAAGGAGGCTCATGGCTACCCAGCTTCACTGCAGTAGGTAACGGAGCACTTGCACATGGCATTGACAGCTTAAGGCAGATTGCTGGGAGTTAGCAGTGTTGTGACAGAGCACGTCTAACCTCCCAACTGACTGCTCTCCAATCTCCAGCCCTGCTAATTACTGTGTAGCACAACTAAATAAATAATGCATGCTGCATTTCTCTGAACTTACAAATAGGTGAATGTTACACAGTCATACAGACCTTCCCATTAATGGTGCTCTGTAGTGTCCTATCTACTTGAGCAGACAATTTGTTAAGGCGTCAGTCCTGCTGTTTGGTGAGAGGCTCAGTAAGAGGTGATGCTTTTCAGCTTTTCTGCATTTCCTGGATGCTTCCTAGTAATGGTGTGTCTTACATCCCTAATTCATAATGATACAGCTGGGAACATGTTGATTTACATGAATCACTCGCTTTCTGGCTTTGGCCACTATCAGTTCACATTGTAAAAGGTTTGCAATTGCTTTATCCAATGATGAGCAGCAGTAAAGAGGCATTTCCAGTGTTCTGTTCATAGGATTTATTGACACGTTTGGTTCAGAAGTAATGTATGCAAAGGCATTTCCAAATCCATCAGAGGAAACATCTTGGGAAAAATTGCTTTTCGCAGCTAACCTCAGGTATAATTCCAAGGCAATCTATATAGCTGATGGGAAATTTTAACAAAAAGAGCTTTCACTACAAAATGCTGATTTGCAATAAGCAAAGCCACATGTAGCACTCTGCCAGTTCCAGCAAAACTGAAAGTAACGGGAAAGGCATCTCCTGTCTAAGGCAGAAATAACAGAGGGGAATACTCAGGAATAGCCCATTATCTGAGATGCCAAAAGCCCACTATCAAGTCTTTCCCTTGAATCAGAAAGCCTAGATACCTAAATCTGCAAAAGTCCTCCCTGCCGAGGAGAATGCCATTGCAGACCCTCTGTTGACTGTCCCAGGATCTCTCCCATTTATGGAGAATTTCAGAAAGGTTTTGATTGTATTGCCATGAGGAATAGGCATCACTTTGTTTTTGCAGAGAAGCCATTCCCTCTCCAGGGTAACAGCACACAGACAAGACCACCCTGCTGTGCTGAAAGCCAGTGTAAACTGTTGTTTCCCTCTTGGCCTGCAAAACAGAGTCACTTGTGTCAGCACAAAGGGGTATCTAAGATGTCATTTGCTGCTGGATGTCTGAGCCCAGGGTAATGGGCCAGGTTCCTAGGCAGACCTCTGCCCCTGGCTGTGCTCCCTCAGGCTGTGCCTCTGCCCCTGCACTGCACACAGGGAGCAATCCTGTCTATCACTCAATAGGAAGTTGGGAAAGGAGGAGACATTTTCTTGCATGCACTTTCCTGATGTGCAGCTTGACACATCCAGGTTTTAAAGCTATTGTTGTGTTTGCCCCTTATGGAGGGAATAAATAAGCCAAATAAATAAATGGAAAAGGTCAAAAGCTTTTTTTCAGTGGGTGTTCCTTAATTGTGTTTAGATCCTTTTCCCTCCTGCCTTCTAACTTACAGGAAACCCTCTAGTACCAGTTCTCATTAATAAATGAATTAGTCCTATGAATGCAAGTCCTGAAGTTCTTAATGCAGTTCATAAATTCAGCTGACTAGCAACCAACCTGTTGGGGTTGCAACAAGCAAACCTGTCAAGGTTTAACATTAGGCAGTGTTATAAAACCCAACCTGCTGATTCTTTTCTTCTGTTTCAGTAATGCCAACAGCATGCTAGGTATTATATGGGCAGTACCTACCCCAGATGGTTTACTTTATTAAGCCAGCAGGCAACAGTTAAGGGAGAAGGATAGAATATATTTTCAAGGGTATCTCTTTTAAAAATATTTGAATGGTTTCTTTACTCCATGATCCTTGCTTGACTGTTTCTTGTATATGTCAATGTAGAAATGAGTCTAAGGGGGTGGGAGAGGTAAAAGAGAGGAGGTTGTACCCTTGCAGAACAGGCAGATAATCTGCTGTGTAGCCAAAGGATGGGGCCTTAATCACAAACATTATGCACTGGATTATTTTTAACTTTCCATAAAAGCATGTGGCAGCAGATCTCTAAGCCATTTGTATTGATCTAAAAATGGCTAGGCAAAACACCAATAGCCATGTTGCAGAAATGAATCAGAGAAGTTTGCTTTTTCAATTTTTGCTTTGCTGTGGCTGATCCAGACCCAACCATCTGTCCGTGGGCCTCCGTATAGAGGGTGGGATTTTGCAAGTTAGGCAAGTGTGTAAAGTCTGTCCTCAGGGATGCCTGGGCAAACTTTTTGTCTGTCTTATTCAATGTTTATCAAGGCAAATAGTGGCTGCACTAAAAGTGAGGAGATCCAACTTCATCAGTTGGATTCATCTTCTCTACCAGTGTGTAAAGATACCTAAAACCAGCTGTTCTGGTGAACACAACCATTGTGAGTCTTTGCTTTGTGAGGAAAGCATCACATTGAAGAGAAAACCACACCAACTGCAAAATTGCTAATATTTAACTGGGCTTAGCTTTCCAGTGTTCTACATTCTCTCTTGGCCACAGCCTATTGCAAAACTTTTACTGTTGGGTTGAAATCTGCAACCAGTTTTGGATCAGGCTGACTTGGAGACTATCTCTGCCATTAGGCTGCACTGTGTCTGCTGCAGTGGGTTGTTGAGAGCACACAGATGAATGGATCTTGTCCCTGCTTTGTTCATGAGCTGCTGCTGACTTGATGAGGAGCGCTGTCTCCCCCAGCCTCTCATGCTCTTTTCTTTCTTCTCCAGACTGTGGGTTCATTTGCTCTTGAGGTGAAGCAACATCTAAGTCTATGAGACCAAAGTCTGAACAGGGACTTCTGAATGTCACATATGTGACCATCAAAAGCCCAAATGTACCGAATGATGTATGTATTTCTGTTGTAAGTGCTGCAACTTTGTCCTTCCCTGCTTATAACTGTTCTTTTCTCCTTTTAATTATTTGTATCTTTTTATATCAAAACAATTTGAATCTATTTCTGTGGCAAGATGGTGTAGGGTAATGATAGGCATTTATGAGTTTCTTTGTTGAGCTGCAGAAAGTGTTTTAAAAGCCTTGTAGTTTTATTTTTCTCTTGGAATGTCATGCTACTTACTAGCATCTTCATCAAGGCTCACTTATGAAAGGACAATGCAACTTCCTATGCTCATTGACAGTCCTTGGAGCATATTTCACTCCCTGCTTTTTTCCGGAGACTATATTTGAAGTAGGTAAGATCACTGAAACCATGGTGAGATATGAGAAGCTCCAGCTAAATTAGATGGCTGAAATAATAGTGATTGCTTTTAACTTGATTTCTCTTTTTCTCTGTTTGCAGGCAGATGGGAGAAAAAGTCTGTACTGCAGTTATTTACATGATTGCCTACTTTATCCTTTGACCTGAGAACCTGAGTAGTAGTAGGTAGCATAGCTCTAGTCAGGCAATGACAGGCAAAGTGAGCAAGGGTTCTCTTTGTTTAACCCTTCCCTACTGCTTTTACTGAATACAGCTAATTTCTGTCACTTCCATACAGTGGCATTTTAAAGTTGAATAGTGATTAAAGGGGGCATTTTAATCTATCCGGCATTCTTTGTGTGAAAGATCTGCATTTAATGGTTGATTTTGTTAACAATTCAAATGCAATTGATGAGTTTTCTGTATATTGTGTCAGCCTTTGTGGCAAATAAACACCAAAGAGCTCAGAAGGTGCATGTGATGTATGTTTATTACTCATCTGAATTGATCTTTTCTCCACCTGTAAATGGTGGAGGATGGGAGTCTTAGAATTGAAAACAAAAGTATTTAGCAAGGTAAGTTTGAGATGACAGCAACATTGTGGATTTAAAGAAAAAGATACAGAAGCAGAAAAAATCAGTGAAGGAAACTTGAAACAGACTCTTTCGGAACAAGGAAGCTGGAAGAGAATTGGGCAGGAAGATCTCTATTTTCCAGAAATCTAGGACAGGTGGTGAAGTCGCTTTTATAAACAAGTGTGTTTGATTTCATGCCTAATGCATATACAGAGCTAGGAATTATGGAAGCAGGCTGAGTCACATCAGCCATAGCATTGCTGAGCTGCTGTTCAAAGATGCTGATGCCTACAGAGATAGACCCAGTGAAAGGAAGAGCCTGCTAGTCAGGAGGGAGCCCACCTGAGGACAGCCACAGGGGAAGAAGTGCACACTGATAAACATGCCTTTGGGTGTGACCCAAGTTGACTCTAATGCACACCACATCTGCACGTCAGAGAAAGGAAATGAGCTTTTCAGCTACAGGCAAGCAATCCAATGGTAGTTATCTTGCCCAGAAAGGTTTTTCTGTAAAAAAACAGGATTTGTTCTTCTAACCACAGCTGAGAAGCTAAAAGGCAGGTTGGTTGCTGCTTTTTTTTTGCCACAGAGCTAGTGATTTGTTGACTGCCTTAAAATAAGTTATGTAATAAAAGAAGCCACAGTTTAATTAATTGCTGCTTTTGAGGTATATGATGGGATCTAATGTTGGAAAGGAGAAGACCATTATCATATTTCATCGCAGCCAATAAAATTGCAACCATAATTTCTGCTGCTAGGGTCCAAATAACTTTCTGCTGCTGGAGTGAGATAATTATGTACAATTCATGGCTTACTTAGGTAATTTTATATAAAAGCTATATACACAGACATGCTTGGGTGTAAGACAAGAAAAAGAACTGACGGGTCTTTTGGATAATGACCTCCTATTACTTAAAATCTGAACATGATTCTAAAAGTCCTGGAGCAAAGTAAGTGTTAGACACATGGGATGGATGCATATTTATATAAATCATATTTTTTGTCAGTTTAGGTGAAGGTAAATATCTTTGATGTCATATCCAGGTACTTCGTAACCATTTTGGGGTAACTTGTAGGAATGTGGAGGATTTTTGTTAGGTCCAATTTTCTGGAAGCACACAAGTGACCTTCAGAATTTACCATCTCTGGATGGACAAGCACTCCTTTGCTTGAGTAAATATTTGGAAGCAGAAATTATGTCTCTTCCAGTTAAAGCCATTCTTTTGTTCATCACAGTGGTCTGTGAAGACATGCAGTTTACCACATTGCTAATTACATTTATACAGTTGTCAAACACAATTTATTTCTGAAGATTTTGAAATACCATGCAAACTGAGCGCTGTCTTGCTGACACTGTGAATCTTAAACCTGGAACAGCAAAATCTGTACAATGAGTGAAGTGAGGATAACTAGGGTCAGCCACCCACCAGCAACCACCAGTAATGTCCATGGTCAGGAGGCAGCTCCAAGCTCAGGCAGAGAAGTGCATCAGTGAGGGTCAGCATGGCTCATGGCCAGGTGCTCCCATCCCTAGAGTATAGCCCAGCAAAGGCCAAGAGGAGAGTTTCTAGCCCAAACACAGCCAAGCTGCCTCAGCTTCTTGTCACAGCCACAGCTGAGCTGTTTTCGCAGTTGTCATGCCCTGGATCACATCACCACACTGTGCCAGAGCAGACCACAGACAGAGCAGCTAAACCCCTGGGAGGAGAGAGGCATCCAGAGCCTGTTGGGACATGCCGGGCACCAACACATAGCAGATGGTGCCAGTGTGTATGTCCCTGTTCCTGAATCAAACACAACCACAGCTTCATCTAGGCTCCTCAGATAACTCTCCTGGCAGGTGACATCAAGTCTTGGAGCTTCCAGGGTTGCTTTTCTCTCTCTCGACTTGTACCAATGCATTCCCTTCACTCCCACTGCAACAGAGCAGTAGCTCTTTTTCACCTGCCTGTCCCTGGAGGCTGCCACTCCAGAGACATTCACGGGTGCTCCCCATCCCCAGAGGAGACTCCTGTCAGGTGCATCACCTGGATTGCTGTCTAAAATAAATGACAGTCAATATTTGTCACTGCTGCTGTTTTTCATTGAAAAGACTTGTGTAACCTTCAAACTCTTGCTGGTGTTTTTTGGGAAACTGTAATGGTTTCCAGAGTTCTCAGTGTGCTGGTTGTTATTCACACCAAATCACTGTTCAGAGAGGTTTTAGTCGCTTCCCTCTGGAGCATGTTTGCTGAAATTCATCTGAGCTGATGCCTATCTCAAGGTACATGCTGGTCAGGAAGATTAAACTGCTCAGTTTGTGGGTATGTATTTCACAGCGGATTTGATCCTGATTGTGGATACAGTTTCCATCCTTTAAGTAAAAAGATCTAGCTATCTGAGTAGGCAGAAACTAGAAGTGCTAACCCAGAAATTATATCCTCAGAAAATAACCTTGACTGAAAATGTGGCTGTAAATGTACCTTTAGGGAGCTGGCAAATTCAGTTGATCAGGACTTCTTTAAAGACCAGATATGCAGAACAGGCATTTTATTCATTTTGTTCCAGAGCATTGCAGTGGTAAAAGGTGAGGTGTCTCAAAAAAAGTGAACAGAACAACTCAAGGTTCATTAAAGAGCCAAGTGAATAACTGTGCATGATTCCTTCCCACTGCTTTTCTAAAATGTTCTTTATTAATCTGAACGGAATCCAGGAACAAGACCTGTTGGTGGGCATGGAACATGGACAAGCCAGGGGAAAGACTGGTTCCTTGCGTTTCTGCGGTTCAATGTTTTACATTTTTTTCCAAAACAGGTGATCATAAGATATTTTGTTTAAGAATTCAAATTTTAAAAATAAATAAAGCTAAATTGCCTTGACTTCTGACAAGTCTTGGGTTCACAAGGGGAAGATGCAGTGAGATTTGAATGTTGTAAAAACAACAGAACAAAAATTCTATGTACAGGATTGAGTAGGTAATTTTCTTCAGTCTGTTTTGGGATGCCTCACTGCTTCTCCATCTGAGCTCTCACTTTCTTATTTCCTCATCACACACATCCCTGTTCAGAACAGTGCCCTTCTGCCCATCCGAGTCCCTGTGTACACCCTTGCAGATCAGCTCCTCTGGCTTAGTCCTAACCAATCTCTGTACTCTGTCTGAAAGGCACAAGAGTGGCTAATTTTGCCACTTTCTGCAAAGCTCAGTCCAGATGTCATAATCAAGGCTCTTCGTTTAGTTGCTGTCATTGTCCACTGGGCCTGGAAGGGTTATATCATGAACAGTTGCTGAACAGAGAGCAGAGAAATAGTTTAGAACTCACGAGGTGGAATTAATGTGCTGACAGGTTCTGTCTGCCAGATGGTTTCTTGCAGTGAACCCAAACAGCCCAAATCACCAAAACCTCTGTAGGTACTTTAATTCCCTGCTTATTTCCCTTCCAGCCTCCGGAGAAGTGAAAGATTTCTTTTCTGGGTCTGACTGCATGGCCAGGGATATCTTGGTTGTTGCACAGACTATGGTACTTAACTGTAAAACCTGAACCTAGCTAATGCAGCTGTCGGTGGTCATGGAGACAAAGCACTGATTTCAGCTTAGAGCCCTTGTCCTTTGCAAAACCCTCTTGCACTCATCATCTGAGTGTCTGTCATTTGGTTTATGTTATCAGAGGCTGTCCTGTCATGAAATTCCCTGTAGAAATCCACAACTCTTCAGTGGTTTTAAAATTATATAATTCATAGTGTTGTGAGAAGGGGAAGGTGTTGCACTTGTGTTTTTCCTATTTCGTATACGGTCTTGAAATTGGAGCTCCTATACACAGGAAGCATCTAACTGCTCTGGCATTCATTCTTCCAGTTTCACTTTGTCACCAGTGGATACATCAGCAACATTTCCCTTTTTGCAGATTACAGGATGAGAGAAGACAGTAATTTTTTTCTGACCATGCTTGTTCCTTTGAGAAATCAGGTTTTGGTTTCCTACCTAGGGCAGTGTTTGCAATCAATCACTTCAACGAGGCTATCTTGACATGACTTTGCTGTCTTGTGCCTGTGTGAGGCTGCACAGAATGGTATGGTTTTTCCACCTATGCAGCAAATTACTCCTCAGGTTTGGAGAATCTGATGGAGGTGTTATTGGGGTGGATGCTCAGTTGTGATCAGAAACTACCTCCTCTACAGGCCAAGCTGAAAGCAGTCTGTTACTGTCACCACTGTTGGCTGTTTATTGCAAGTTGTACAATGATTTTCCTTCATGGAGTTACTCTTTTGCTGTAATCAGTTGCCATCCACTTCAGCTCAGCGTGTACTTGTGCCATTATTTTTCCATATTATTGCTGATTGCCAACCTAAGCCACAACAGGGAGAATCACAGGAATCTTCATAATACTGGAAGTGGCCACTTTTGGCTGGAAGAGTGGGCTAACAAGAACCTTATGAAGTTCAACAAGGACAGTGTAAGGTCTTGCATGTGGGTAATCTCAAACCAGTTGTGCAGCACAGGCTGGGATCTACTTGGCTTGGGAGCAGCTCTGTGGGAAGGGAACTGGGGGTCCTGGCTGACAACAAACTCGGTATGAATGGTGTGTTGCTGCAGCAAAGAAAGCCAACAATATGGAGGGGCAGGGTTTTTTCCCTTGAATGAAGAACAATTTGTTTTCTGACATCTGGTTGTGTATAGTTTGTTTCAACTGACCCATGCCTCTCCTTTGTTTTTCTCTTTTTTCTTACAATTACTTACAATTGCTGTAGTGACAGGACAAGGGGTAATGGGTTAAAACTTAAACAGGGGAAGTTTAGATTGGGTACGAGGAAGTTCTTTCCTGTTAGGGTGGTGAGGCACTGGAATGGCTTGTCAAGGGAAGTTGTGAATGCTCCATCCCTGGCAGTGTTCCAAGGCCAGGTTGGACAGATCTTTGGGTGGTATGGTTTAGTGTGAGGTGTCCCTGCTTATGGCAGGGGGGTTTGAACTAGATGATCTTAGGGTCCCTTCCAACCCTAACTATTCTATGATTCCACAAATAACCATTCAGCCAATTCTCATGTATCTCAATTTTGGTGCCCTATCTTCCTCCATTTAACCACCTGCTTGCTGAACAGAATGGGAACTTTGGCCATAAACAAAGTCTTATTTTCTTATGCTTCTTATTTTTCTAGCTATTTTTCCACATTGCAGGCATTAGCTAAATGAGTTTCTATAATTTTTCTACTAGAGCCCAATTCCCTCTGGCTTAGAAACCACTTTTAGCTTCTTTTTTTTTTTTTTGTCTCCTAAATATAATGAATCTTTCTCTACCTTCATGTATATTAAATGCAGAGCTGTGCTTACAGGGCTTGTGGCAGTTGGTTTGTCTCACCAGTGCTGCCTTCCTATTACAGAATGCTATTACAAGGAAATATTGAATGCCCTCTTGGAGGCCTGTGTTTCTTGATACTTACCAGCAAGTCCAAGCACAGCTGGTAGAGTACATGCTGATTCACTGGCACTTCATCCTATATGTTCTCAATGATACTGAGCAAGTTTTCTGCATCCTTTAGCCTCCTTCGTTCTCCCTAGAGAGTTCTGCTTTAGAGCACTTTCCCCTACACTTAAAACTGTCTGGCTGGACCCTGTTCCTCGCACATTAGGAAGCTAGCCCCATGACTCACAAAACTAGCTCCATGACATGGTTTAGTGGAGGTGTAGGGTATGGGTTGGACTTGATGATCTTAGAGGTCCCTTCCAACCTGGTGATTCTGTGATTCTGTGACAAGATCCAAATCTGCATCATTCAGTCACTTCCTAAAGTGTCCAGTACCTAAAGCTGGCCTACATGAAGGCTGGAGAGGGGCTTTTTATGAGGACAGGACAAGAGCAAATGGCTTTAAACTGAAAGGGGAGATTTAGATAGGAAGAACTTCTTTACACTGAGGGTGCTGAGGCGCTGGCAGTGGTTGCCCAGAGAAGCTGTGACTGCCCCATTCCTGGCAGTGTTCAAGGCCAGGCTGGACAGAGCCTTTATCAACCTGGTCTAGTGGAAGGTGTTTCTGCCCCTGGCAGGGGGGGTGGAACTGGATGATTTACAATGTCCCTTTCAACCCAAGCCATTCTATGATTCTAAGTGAGTGAACAGATTTCTCTTAAAATGCAGAGAAAAAGTCAGTTGTACATCAGGATATAAATGGGAAGGTTTGAATATAAATGAGATGGCACAGTAAATGACAAGAGGTAAGAAGAGGAAGGTTTTTGCCAACAAAAGTAACAGGTTTTGTTCTCTTAGTCTGGAGACTTGAGGGACTGAAAGAACAAAAACGTAAATGGAGTTTAGTGATGGGTACACCATGTGTTTTGCTCACCCTGATGTAAAACCAAAGGTACCGAACTGAAATTAGAAAAGCTGCATTAACTCAAAAGCTGACAAAAGCGGAAAACAGGCTCTGTACAAACAGTCTGGGTTTATCATGGAAGCTGAAGGGTTCGTACTAGACAAGGATGCTTGTGGTGGCAGTGGAAGCAGTTCAGAACAGGCTGGTTTAGGCAAGGAGGAGATAATTTATTTAAACATTGTCATACATTTTCTGTCTTACACTAATAGCTGTAAGCATTCCAGTACTGAGTCAGTAAGTGACTGCCATGGCCAAGTTCATTAATACAGAGATCCAGAACATCTGTTTGCACATGCAAATTAGGACCCCTCACGTTGGTCCTGCTGAGCTCCATAGAAGTGTTTGTTTAAATCAGAGGCTGGGAAAGCACTTTATTTTTCCCCCTTACATGTAATTCACCTTGTAGGATGTTGTAGTTAAAAAATACTACTGTTTGAAATTCTTTGCCATCTTTTTTTCTTTCAGATGTAATTCGTGTGGAAAGTGGTGGTGGAAGGGAAATGGTGTCTGGCTTGACATGGCAGTGGGAGTCTCATGCAAAATTGTGTTACACAAATAATCTATAATCAGTGCTTCTGTTATTTCAGAGATTGTCCTGAAAATTTTCAACTTTTCTAAAGGAGGATTCTAATTCTAGGAAGACTTTATAGATTTATTTTATTTTGTTTTGTTTTATTTGTTATTATTATTATACCCACAAAAATTGTGGAATGAAGCAAAAGCCAGAGTACAGTACGTGTGGTCTTGATTTGTGATTTTTTATTGGAAGTGTGGTAAAGGGCAGGATAAGTGACTGTAAAAGGTACTCTCCCCAGCAACAGAATATTCATTTTCCTTTGTTCCTGAAAAGGTTCTGTTGAGGAAATGGGAGCAGAGCAACTCCCCATGAAATCTCTGTACCTTTTTCTTAATCCTTTCCTCTTCAGGTTCTTTTCCAGTTAAAGCAGAAATAAGTATTGTACTGTTCCGTACAGGACATGTGATAGAGCAGCCTGAAAATCTACTTTTTGGGGTAGGTCTGCAGTCTTCTGCAGTGTGAATCAGTGAGACATACACAAAATTGTCCTCGTATTTTTGGGAACATCAAGAATTATTGTTCCACAAATAAATTATTGGCTGCAGGTTGCTTTGGTAAATATTTACCCTGAGGCCAGCGGATCTTGATACTCATCTCAGCAGAAGTCAGGATCTACTTACTGTATATTTTTTAAAAGAATATTATTGCCAAGAGTATGAAATAGTCTGGTGCAGGTGAGAGGCTGCTGATAAACATCTCAGAGATGTTAAATCAGAATTGCAATGTGATAGAGAGGTAAGCTACTAATATTTAGAAGATACAGTCTAGTTTTCAGGTTTCTTGGGTGGCATGGTTTAGTGTGAGGCGTCCCTGCCCATGGCAGGGGGGGTTGAAACTTGATGACCTTAAGGTGCTTCCCAACCCAAACCATTTTGTGAGTCTATGATTTTAAAATATAACAACTGCATTCAGAATGTGGTGAACACAGAATACATGTGCTTGCACCTCAGGCATCCTGGAAAAGAGGGTATTACTTAGATACTATATGTTTACCAAGTAGAAACTTTACATGGAATAGATTTTGGAATTCAACAAAAGAATAGTATGTTGGATGGTTCATACATTCAATGGTATTTATTGCTGTGTGTGCTTCTTATAAAGTAACAATACCAAAGAGCCATAAGGTCATTTAATATCTTCAGTGCTATTTTCCCCCATAATGTGGCAAATACTGTATCCAGAGATATTCAAGAACATTGTGTTTACAGCCAAAACTACAAAAAGCCTAAAGAACTAAAGATGTCACCTAATGGAGCTTGTTGGCATTTCTAGTGGACCTTTCATTGTTGAAACTTTCTCAGAAGCAGGATGGTTTCTGGTCAAAGCAAGGAGAAATAAAAAAAGGAGAAATAAAGAAAATAACCCTACATTTTGCTTTCTTTTCATCAAGTAGATCAATAAAATGCTTGGTTGAATGAATTTGCCCTCTCTCCCCCTTTTCCTTCAAAAATTACAGAAAATAAAGCAAATTTTATTTTGATGGTTGTTATTTCTCCTTAACCTACAAAAACCAGAAATATTTACAAACCATCCAGATCCATCCTGAACAAAAGGCTGCATGTTGTTTGAATTGGTGATAAGCCTATTCTGGGATACCTTTTATGTTTCTAGAGCACAAACATCTATGAGGGAAGTAATAATATTATTTCATTGTATTATATGCATTTGTTGACTTTTTTGCAAGTCATGAGTGAAAAAACAAAATAGGAAATACAGGATTTGTAATGGTGCTATGCTTCTGAAGGTAGAATTTTTAAAGGGAAGGGTCCAAAGTAGTAATTGAAAGAAACTATCTCATGTGATAGCTTTGATAATATGGGAAGGAGGTTAAATAACTATTTGCCTTTTGAAAGACACATAAAGATAGAAGATTTGTCACAAGGATACTGATTTTAAATCTTTCTATCTGGACTCTGTTGTAACAGTATCTTAATGTTTTATACTCACTCTTGAGATCTAATTTTCTAGCAAAGGCATATTTTAAAAGGAAAAAGAGTAAAGCTGATCTTCTAAAATCTTTTATTTGCCTAGTTAGTAGAACAACTCTGTGTGTGTGTGTGTGTGTTTGACAGAGAGAGAGAGAGGAAAAACTGAGAATTTGTGTGTCTGCTAAATCATCTGAAACTGAAATGTAACACAAAATGACCTTAGACTTAGCTGACATTTCACTTCATTTTACCTAAATTGTATCTTCTGTATCATCTCTTTTCTAGGACAATTTTAGTTTTAGCTAAATATTGAGCTATATAGTAGGTATTTCTTAGAAATGTTATCACTTATACTGATAAAGGAGAAAGTCAAAGTTCAAAAGTTTCATCTCATACTACATAAACCACTACAAAAATTATTATTTTAAGTATGTCATTTAACAGACTACTTACTGAATATACTCCTTTTCTGAAGTGATCACAGGAGGGAAACCTACTATCTAGAGTAAAATATGTATACATTGGCTAGGCAGATAACATACTCTGTCTGAATTATCTGCCTCATGTCTTAGGCTTTTCCATGAGGTTTTGACACCAGTAAGATTTCTACCTGGAAAATAGAAAAGGAGCTTATAAGAAGGGGACTGCAAACTGAATTTAGGCTGAATATCTTCTATTTTAAGAGTCATGTTTTCTGAAATAAAGGAAGAAGAATGTTTGACCGTTTCCAGGAAAATCATTGTCCTTTGGAAAGCATTTGACCAGCATTCAGCTAAGGCAGATAATCATTTAAGGAGAAAGAAAATACATCACCTGGGTTAGGAAAAAGTAGGCAGCTTTCTGGATAGTAGTGGTAAAACATCTTCAGTCTCCCCACTGTGGCACCTCAGATCTTATAAAACATCTTTTTGAGTCTCTGACTTTGCACTGTAATTGGCTTGTAGAGGTTGTGTTGCAAAAGAACTGGGTAGGTCTCAGAATGGTAGGTGTGATTTACATGCCACAGCCTTTGCTTGGAGTAAATTACTATATGAATTATGGCATCTGGAGTTATCTCTGGTTAGAGGAGATAATACTGTCATTGAGCTCATTATATTTGCTGTGTTAGTTTAACATAGGCATATGATGCAACAATACGCCTAGAAATTGCTTTTGAGTAGGTAGGAGCCATAGCAAAGTGTTTCCTATGTTAAACAAAATGGATGTACTTATACTGAGGCCTGAGGTACTTGATCACAGCGGCTGCTGGAGGGGCTGTGGTGCCCTCAGTTAAAGAGTAAATCAAGACACCTAACGGTGTGTGAGATTTCCAGTGCTGCTCTGCTCTTATGGCCTTCCTGTGGATGATTTTGGTTAAAATCCAGAATAAGTAGGGTTTATTTGTAACTGGGCTTACAATTTTTTCCTGAAAAATTAAGAGGATCAGCCTCACAAACTTACTTCATTGAATTTACTTCTGTTAAAAACTGGAGCTGTCCACTCTGGAGACGAGAAGCCTGTGTTGAGGTCTCATAGCAGCCTTTCAGTATCTGAAGGAGCCTACAAGAATGCTGGAGGGGAACTCTTCATCAGGGACTGTAGTGATAGGACACTACAGTAGTGATGGGTTCAAGCTTGAACAAGGGAAATAGAGGTTAGATATTGTTGTGGTTTAACAGCTGAACCCAGGACAGTTTATAAGGAAGAAACTCTTCACTGTGAGAGTGGTGAGGCACTGGCACAGGTTGCCTGAAGAAGCTGTGGCTGCCCTGACCCTGGCAGTGTTCAAGGCCAGGTTGGACAGAGCCTTGCTCAACCTGGTCTAGTGGAAGGTGTATCTGCCCATGGCAGGGGTATGGAACTGGATGATCTTAAGGTCCTTTCCAACCCAGACCATACTATGATTCTATAATTCTCTACTGGTGTTCTCCTGCATGGGCATCAGTCATTCTATGGAATGAATGGAACTGCTGGCTGTGTGGTGTCATCTGCTCATACTGCAGCAGAGTTTCAGATGCCATTCTGGTTTATTCCCAGATTAGTCTTTCCAAGCTTCTGAATGTCTTGCTTATAGCCATCGCAGCTGATGAAGCACTCTGTTAAGACATCAGCTTAGTTACTGTCAGCTATGATGTACAAAGAATTCAAACTCTTTCTACGATTGTGCAGCTTGTTCTCCTGATTAACACAGTACAACATTTAGGCCTGAATTTTGCTTAATAAAACTTGCTACATATGTCTGTTGATCATCTCTCTCTGAATCTTCTGAAGGAAGAGACGCAAACTCTTTCTTTCAATAAGACTGACACTTGTTAAGGGGTTGAGCTACATCCATCCCTATTAACCTCTGCAGGAACGGAGGGTGCTGGGCTTCCCCCTGACATCCTGTGGGCAGGGTTGAACTTACCAGCTCTCACTCACCCACTGGCTTCAAACAGACAGAGCAAGTCTGCAGACTTCAGAGGCAACACTACCAACAGCAAGTTTAGGTGAGAATAATTGCCCTTTTTGTAAGGAGTACAAATCCCTTCAGCTAGATGCAGGACTGTTGCTGAATATATTCAACTGTTGCTGGATGTTTAATGTATCATGTCATTTAATGACTGCCATTATTTGTGTTAAAATGATGCCAAGAAGTTCAAATTTGGGATCTAAGCCTGTCTTAGTTTTGGCATTTCCTGTCTATGGGATGCTCAATTTTGCAAGCCTATAAATCTTATTTGTACCTTGGGATAATTAGCATTATGGCCCATAAGGGAATACACAAGTATAAAGGATTAAACAGAAAGTTTTATCTTTAATTAAAGCAACAATTTAACAAATATTATTCCATAGCTTTGCTTGCATTAATAATGCTGGTGGGCAAGGTTATTGGAGCATAATAGCAACATATGCATTGAAATTGCTAAATAAAAATAAATGAGTCGCTTTCAGTTAACTCTAATGAAATAATTACCATTTGTTGAAGGAAAAGAAACCAAAAATCAATATGGAAGAAAAATGTTTACAAAAAAATGAAAGGAAAAAAGGAAAAAAAATCTTTAGAAAAATGCACTTTCCAGTGTCTCTGAGAAATGAACTGGAAACAAAGTAAAAAGCCATTTAATGTTCAGAAATTCAATGTGATGAAAGTGAAAATCTTTAGAAATAATTAAAGTGAATAAGACTGCCTTGCATTGCCAACAGTAGAAACAAAACCTTAATTACAATAGGAGTCAAGCTTGGTGAGACAATGACATCAGTAACGGTGTCACAAATAAGTTATTACTGGGCTGTGATCTTACTGTCGTTCCACAGATCAAATTCTTAGTGTTTTTAACTGGGAAGCTTGTTTGCATGCTGACTGCACAGTTCAATTGGACATCTTTAGAGTGTTGCCATTCATGCAAACTAAGGAACATGTAGAAGCCTGGATGTAAATAAAACTCAGGGGCATAAATGAAAATATATCAAAGACACATTAATAGGAATTTATCTTCACCCCCGCAATGACCATTTTGGTAAATTTTGGTATTCTGAAGTCAGAGGTGGTCTTAACAAACTTGGCTGAAAATTGTGGGAGTTTGGGGCGGTGTTTTAGAGAATATATTGGTCAAAAAATTTTCATGGCAAATGTAATGCATACAGCTCAGGGAGTTTTCTCCAAAGAAAATCTATTCAATCGAGAAGCATCAAAGTGTTCAAGCAAGACCTTGAATGAGTTATTAAACAGTAAATAGTCTTGGAATGAAGGTAGAAAAATAGATATGAAGGGAAAGGCAGTGGATGCGATGAACCTTCTACAGAAACTGTTTTTTCTCTCAGACTGTAATTTAGATGTGAATTTATTCTGCACTGCACATATTATTTATATCTTCTCTCACCACCTTTTTACCTCACACTTTTGGGTTTGGAGTGACTTTAATGAGAGCAAGGAACAAGACTTAGCATAAAAGAAAGATATCATCCTAAGAGGTAGGCCAGGGTTTGGCCCCTGTGAGTATCAAGCCCTGAAATATTAAGGACTTGATTGTCTCTTGGAGTTTCCCCTAAATTATTGTTTTAAAATACTCCAAGTTTAAATAGAAACAGTCATTTTCCCCGAGTAAGCTATTTCTCTTTAGCCATTAATTGGAGGAAGAATACTGTGAGCCATCTGTTATTCTGCTCAATTTCTGCAGGTTATGCAGCAAATCTGAGAGAATTCCTTTTCCCAGTTCACTGATTCAGTGTTTTGGGGTAATTATTTCAGCTGCTAAAGAGCATTTAAATACAGGTTTGCTATAAATATACATCTGCACATAAGGCATAGGGCAAGGAGAGAGTATTAAAAAAGTGTATGAAATTGCTAAATAGAAGATAGTATTAAAAAAGTGTATTAAAGAAGTGTATGAAAAGCAGTTCATCCCTGGGTTATCAATGTAAGTCAGGCCAAGCCCTGTAATAACTTAAAGCTCTAAGACAGGCATTTATCAGCATATTCATCCTTACTTAGTGAAACAGCCTATTTTCAAACAGCTTGGGAGCTGGGGTCAGAACTATGATCTTTTGTCTACAGTATTCCTTTCCATCTTAGCTTTCTCTCTTTGTGAATCTTGCAGCATTTGTTCTTGGTAACCCATTTTCATCAGGACTTTTTAGCCTTTTGAACATTGGGATACCGAATCATTGGTCTACAGCTGTTGCCTTAAAACTTCGGGAGTGAGTGAAAAAGAAGACTGTTAGCTGAATAGGTTTTTTTAACTGGAAATAAAGAAACTTTTCCAGGAGAAGGAGAACAGGAAAAGGTAGGGTTTTTTGTTTTGTTTTGTTTTTCTTACCAAGGGAAATTTGCATTGTTACTGCATTTTTGCCTGATAAGTAGAAACTTTTATAGAATGGTAGGCTTTTGGGCTCCAAGAACACACTTGAATCAGCTAATCTAAATCCCTATAGAGCATGGGCCACATGTTTTTTCAAATGAGCTTAGGTTGAAATAGAACATACCTTTTAGAGAAAAATCCTATGAAGTGTTTAGTTTCTAGTGATATGACATTTATCAAAGAACTGGACAGATGTTTCAGTGGTAAATCACCCTCCCGATATCCTTCCTATAGTAAGTATGCACCAGATGCCTGAATGGATGCTCCTAATTCAGTTTCCCATTCTTGGGTCTGTTTCCCAGGTTGAGGAACCCTCTAAATCTATTTTGTGTTTGACATGGTGCATTTTGGACTATGAGAAGATACTTCTTAAATATCTTGAGCACCTTGAACCTTTTCATATGAACCATGTTTTTGAACTCTTTCATCGTTCAGCTCTTTTCTGAACTCTTGACTACCCAACATCTGTCTTGAGCTGTGGACATCAAAGCTGGACACAGTGTTTCAGTACTGAGCACTAAGGTAGACCTGGTTTACCCCATTTGACATTTGCACATACAAGGATCACATTCATTCTTTTAGCAGAACACAAACGCAAATGCCTGTTCAGCTGAAACCCCCACAGTACCCGCCACTCCTTCGCAGATTTTTTTCCCCCCTCTGTTAACAGCATGGTCTCCATCTGGCTGTCTTGGAGTTGATGTTGCCTGGTTGTTCAGGTTCCCCAAGGAGTCCAGTCCTCCCTCCTGGCCCTGTCTCCTCACCATTCAGCCACTCCTCCAATCCTTTTCTGCCTGCCAACTTTATTAGTAATGCTTTTGTGATTTTCTTGCAGATCAGTGATAAAATGTAAAGAATAGGGCTAAGAACTAATGGCTTTAGGAGCCCACTGGAAGCACATGTTCAAGAACAATTCCCTAATGAATGGTCAATTACTCAGACTTTAATCATTTTAATGTATGTCATGTTGATTTTTTTATATCATTCAGCTTAATCAAAACATCATGCAATAAGCACCATCTAAAGTAGCTTTTAGAAGTCTATTATACCTTCATGGTTACTTTTAGCAACTTGAAACCCCATAAAAATTTCAAATTAGTTTGACAAAATCTGCTTGCTATAAGCCCGTGTTGATTGGCAGTAATTACATTGCCCACCTTATTAATCAAGTCCCTCTCAACCATTTCATTATTTTCTCTGGGATCACTGTCAGGCTCACAAGCCTTTCATTACCTGAGTTGCCTGTGCACTCCCTACTGAAAATACTGGTACAACAGATGTTTTCTTCTAGTTGTCTGAAAGTTGATGCCCTCACTTATGAAGAACAGTATAAATGGCAAAAGGAACTCTAAAAATTGTAGGTGACATGTGGAGTGGAGTATTTAAAACACTGAAAAAGCCCAAGAAGGGGAGTATGTAGCTTTGTTGCTTCCAGGATGTTAGCAATCAGAGCACATTACAGGCAGGCAGAAAGATAGCATGTGGCTTATATGGAAAACAATTTTCTGATTGCAGAGGATTTTAACATTACCTCATTCATTTGGAAATATGAGAGACTTGATAAGTGGGGAAATGTTACATGAAAGTAGTATTCATAAGTTATTACTTTCTGAGCATGTCTCTGCTTATCTCTGGGCCTGTCAATCACCATTTTTTTCCCACTCACTCATCAAAAATATAGATAGATCAGAAATTTGCCAAAGATTTCTGCCAGAGTAACTGCACTGGAAGCCCTTGCTTATACATTCAGGTTTGCAAATATCAAAGTCTCACTCCAAATTAAAGCTCTTTTGCTCTCAAATGGAAGTAAAAAATTCAGCTTTAGTTACATTTATTCATAGTCAATAAGACACAGGTTTCCAAACCCACTATCCTGGAGGCTTTCTTCCCACTCTCCTGGCTGTAGTGTCCTCATCCAGTGAACATCATTGACAGGATCCCATCAGGATTGCAAAAGGCTTTACAGCCCGCTATCCCACACTTGGCCTGTGTTAGTGCTGATTTTCTCCTGCAGAGGTACTGGGCAGTCAACAGGTCCCAGACCAGTGCAGGGTGGCAGTTTGCTTTGTTTAATACAAATCTTAGCTCTTGCTGGAGACTGCAAGCCTGGAGGGAAAACAGACAAACAAGGGTGGGACTTTGGGGGATGTGTGCTGATCTTCTTGTAGACCCACAGAAATGAGGTTAAAAAGTTCAAAGCTCTGCTGTTCTTCACCCCAAGCTTAGTAGCCATTTACTGAGGACCTTCTCCATGGAAGAGCTTGTGCTGGCGCTGTCCTTGCCTGGCTGCCCAGTGCCCAGGAAGGGGCAGGATTGCAGCCACGTTCAACCTGCAGACACAGCACGGAGGTGAAGCTGAAGCAGAGCCGAAGTTGGAAGCTAGGGTTTTTTTCAAAGTCTTTGGTGAGATGTGTCCATCTGTGAGCTGGATCCTGAACCCATGCAATGGGAAAGCAAACCCCATGCTGCTGATGGGGAGGAAACGCAGAAGCAAACCCCTGTGAGGGCATCTTCTGTCCTTTTGCTGTCGCCCTCTCTTTGTCATGCTCTGCTTTGCAGATGGAGGGGTTCATCTTCATCCTGATTCATATCCAAAGGAAACAGAATGCCAATAACCTAGGTACCCAATTCCATTTCAAAGATTCCACTAATGCTGCTGCCCCACCACTGCCAGAGGACATCTGGACAGTGGGACTGCATGACCTGATGCTTCACTGGGAGTGCTGAGCAGTTAGAAAACAGGTGGTGGAAAGGAAATTGGTTTTCTGAGGCTGCTGCACCTTTTACAATATCAACTACTGCAGTTAATGCAGTGTTTTCTTAATACCTGAACTCTCATGCTGTTTTAGGATGTTTGAGCCAGAGGAAGATGCTGCTGAGGAGGTTGCTGCCCTCATGTTGGACGTTTGCCTGTTGTTTTCCTTAGCTGATAGCAGGGTTTTGTGCAACACTCTGCCAGGCCATGTTGTACGTAGGGACTGATTGTGCCACCATTTGCGATGATTGCACCAAGGTCTGCAGGTCTCACAGCAGAAAAAAACCTACTAAGCCAAAGTGTGGGAGGAGTAAGCTACTGTCAGTTAATGTATTGATTATAATCTATGCTCTAAGTTGTCTCAATGCTCTGGCACTTACAGATGTGAAAATATTCATTATTTCATCCATGCCAACAGAAGAGATACTAAGCTTTAAAAAACAAACAAGGTGTGGTATTTTTTACCTTCAGGATACTAAAACCTTAGTTTTATAATATCCTTACTAAGAAGACATTATTTAAAACTTCAGTGCTTGATCTTGATGTAAGCAGACAGCTGTGCTCCCTTTGAACATCACCCTGCCCTGTGTTAACTGTTGGGCGAACAAAAAGTTGGCCAAAGGCATAAGGAAAAATGCCCTCCTAAAATTATGTATTGAAAGTCTTATCTTTGCATCAGGACATGGTGTTATCTTTGTGGTGGGGGATCTTATTGGTACCTCCTGGCCTGCATCACCACCATTCACTTGCAGCAACTATGACTTAACCATGGCATTGAAGAATCCTTCTTTCTTAAGAACAGGTTTTCACAAGAGGATGCTGATTTGCAATGCAAGATCATTGTTTTTCTTGCACTAAACATGGACATATGTATATTTTTAGATACCTTTTTTTTAAGATGTTCATTCTTGTATAAAACCAGGGTTTAATCCCTAATTATTTCTTAGGCTTTCTTATATCATGGCCATTATTTTTATCTTACAAATAAAATGTGTTCAGGGACAGACGTTTGCACAGATGGTGTATCTTAATGGGCTTTGTACCAGCCTGCTATTAGATACTCTTGCCCATAATAGTTAACTTCCATTTTTGAAATTCAGAGGTAGCAGCATTTTACCATGGCTGGTCGCATGCAGTGACATTGGGATCATGTAAAGTTTGTTATTATACTCCCTGCTCTTTCAGTTGGATTTATTGGCCGTGTCACTTGGGGGTTTAGGTTACCTACTTGACATTTCTTTGTGTATAGCACAAAATGTGATAATTTCTGTATTCATAGAGTAGAATGTGCTGAGAACGTGACAGGTTCTATGTAGCTATATTTGAACACAGCATTTTTCTTTGTATTTCAAGTGAAATTGGTACTCATGCAAAATGTGTTAAGATCCCAATCCAACAGCTTTGGGAATCTGCTATTTGTGGGGGTATTTCTAGCACTATTCCCTGTATCCCCTGTTCTCCTCTGACTCACAGACTGATACAGCTGGAGTAGCCAGTCCTGCACATCCAGAGTATGCCCAGGGCTAAAGGAAGAGGGGAATGATGTTGCTGTGTTCATATTCTGATTCCCTGTTGGGTGTCAAGTAAGTATTTCTTCCATTCCATAAATATTCAAAAGCAGAGGGAAACTCCTTATCTTTGAAATTATTTGTCAAACTATCAAAATTTATAGAGCGTATGGAAGATTTTTTACAGAAACTATCTTCTGCATAATTCACCCATCTAATTTATCAGATCGGTCTTGCCAGATCTTTCTGCTGACTCAGGCTGTAGCGATCATGTAATCCTATGAAATGTTTACAAAAACTGCAGTTTCAGTTTGTTGCAGAGGAATGTACAGCATATATTATGATTCATATTGGGATCAATAGCTGTTCTAATAAAAGGAAATCAGATGTCGAGTGGTTTGTTTTAATTGCCTATGAAAATGGCTTATTTGACTTGATCAAACTCTCCCTGGAACCTCATCCAGTCCATTTTACTCTGTGCTTATTGGAAATGACTCCAATGAAGTTACCTGTGTAAATGACAGGACATGAAGGACTTGGCCCTAGATACGAGGAAGACCCACCATAATTCAGTAGCTGGGTTATTTCCATCTGAGCCTTTGATTTTATTTCTGGTACTCCAGAGCTATCATTTTTATGTTCGTATTTCGTGCTGATGGGTGCACAAGAGATGTCTTCTTCAGCAGCATTTGCTGTGTTTGGGCTCATGGTGGAGAGCAGAATCCACCTGGCAGTGAGTGGGGTCTGACAGCAGCCTCTAGGTCTGCAAGGCCAGGCTGTGATTTCTTGCATTCATGCATAGAAGTGCTTCTGCAAATGAAGTCAGAACAATGACTCTGGTGTCCTCACATTCAGTGGTGTCGAAATTTGGCTTGTAGCGTTTTCAAAGTAATTCTTGTTGAAGACCCCACACTTTTTTACTGACCTGTCTAATAGTGTACATTTTGAGGTCACATAACAGACGATTAATTTTTGGTTTTATATCAACTTCTTTGGAAACCAGTGAAATTCTTCCTTGCAGGCCAGATCATGAAAAGCTGCCTTTGATTTTACTAGGAATGGGTGTAGAGTTTAAAACCCCCAAACTGACATCTTTCTGATGATGCTGTACCTGATTTTGGTGTCTAGGAGAAGGTTACAAAGGGAAGCAGGGTGCAGTGAAATCTATCAGGACCATAAATCAACACTCCTTAAATGAGGAAGAAGAGTATAGTTTGGAAAATCTGTTTGATTTCTAAGGCTTCTTCAGAAAATACCACAAATGCAGTGCAAAGATGAACCCCAGCCTATTACCATAATGCAGTGTAGCACTACACTGGGTTTTTGTTCATTCTGTTAATTACTTTGGGAAAACAGGCTTTCACAGGCTGGGATCAGTTTGGCAAGCATTTGCAGTGCAGACCTTTCTCTTTCTCCCCAGCACCACTTCAGAGCAGGCAGACACCCTTGCAATCCTGATGCCACTAACCTGGTCAGGGATGCACCCCAGCACCACAAGGGACTGGTGGTGCAAGCTGAGGCAAATGGCAGGGGCTATTCCCTCTGGCATTTGTCAGTGCACAGATGGGATGTGCTACAATGATGGCTGATGGAGCAAATACTGTGACCTACACTTCCAATGGACCATAAATACACGAAATGATAGCAAAGTTCATTGCTGCTGCTGTCCCTTCAGTCTGTGCAGGACAGCACTGCTCATGTATCTTCAGTCTGTCACTGGGATGATGACCCTGATTGCTGCTGATGCATATGAATAGGGGGGCTCAAAGGGATCCCAGTTGTGGATCCTTCTGCTGAGACATGGAGTGGGCTGTGCAGAAGGGTGAGGGGTGCAGGCTCTGCGCAGGAGTGGACATTCATCTGGGTGGCCACCCTCACCCACAGCCTGGTTTGTCAGTGAGTCCCACAGGATCTGCTCCCAGGGGGTGCTGGCAGACTGGGAGGAGGCACCCAGCTTGACTTCAAGGGGTGATAAAGCCAGTTGCAGCCATGATTTTGTATTCTTTCTCCCATATGATAGCTGGCAGTTGCGTATACCCATCACTGGTTCTAATGAGTTCCTGTTTTGTCTTGTTTTGCCTTTGCTGTTTTTCTCTGTATTCCTTCTTTCCTTGGATATACCTTCCAGGATGCCCAGGGAGTGGATGTGCGGGGCAGAGGCACACAAGCTGGGATTCAGGCACTGTGGAGCTTGCTCCATGCTGGATGATCACCAAACCTGCTGGTTTCACCTGCATTTCAGGGGTTCACTCAGGTACAGTTTACCACTGTGCTTCAGTCTTCCCCACTGCAGGGCAGGAACCTTAAGCATGTTCAATAGGGTGCCTCTAGGTTTATCACTAGGTTACCTAAACACAGATGTTCTACTTGTCCACCTCACAAGGCCAAATAACAATTAGTATCATACACATGGGTTTCAACACCATGATAGAATATGCAAGTCATAGAATCATAGAATAGTTAGGGTTGGAAAGGACCTTAAGATCATCAAGTTCCAAACCCCCTGCCATGAGCAGGGACACCTCACAATAAACCATGTCACCCAAGGCTTCGTTCAACCTGGCTTTGAACACCAATAGGGATGGAGCACTCACAGCTTCCCTAAGCAACCCATTCCAGTGCCTCACCACCCTAACACTAAAGAACTTCTTCCTTATAGCCAATTTAAACCTCCCCTGTTTAAGTTTGAACCCATTACCCCTTGTCCTGTCACTACAGTCCCTAATGAAGAGTCCCTCCCCAGCATCCCTGTAGCCCCCCTTCAGATACTGGAAGGCTGCTATGAGGTCTCCACGCAGCCTTCTCTTCTCCAGGCTAAACAGCCCCAACTTCATCAGCCTGTCTTCATACAGGAGATGCTCCAGTCCCCTGATCATCCTCGTGGCCCTCCTCTGGACTTGTTCCAACAGCTCCATGTCCTTTTTATGTTGAGGACACCAGAACTGCACACAATACTGCAGGTGAGGTCTCATGAGAGCAGGGTAGAGGGGAAGGATCACCTCCTTCAACCTGCTGGTCACGCTCCTTTTGATGCAGCCCAGGATACGGTTGGCTTTCTGGGCTGCGAGCACACACAGTCGGCTCATGTTCATGTTCTCATCGACTAAGTCACTGGAGCACGTTTACAGTCAGCCTCACCAATCTTCCATTATTTCATGCACTTTGATGCTGCTATTGACATCAGCCTTGTTGCACTTACATTAATGTTTTAAAACAATGAAAGACTAAAGTTGGCTTTATTAATATTATTTTATGGGAGAGGGGCATAGATGTTGCAGTTCTGGAAAGCACTGCATAGGCAGTTAGTGTTTTTTCAACCTCTAGTTCACCTTCTTCCTTCTTAGTGCTTAAGTCTTGCTGCCAATGAATCTAATTGAATAGAAACCTGTGATGGAAATTAAACATTCAAAACACATGCTGGTCACAGCAAAATAACTATTATCCTTAATGGGAATTGTGTGTGCATACTGAGTGAGGGATCCATCGCTTTGCTTTTAATTCCATGTCATGTAGAATTACTGAACAAATAGGAGTGTGTATATCAGGGCTTGTTTTCATCCCCTTAATGTACAGAAGATCAAATCCTAATTAAGGAGAAATAATTATCAGTTCATCCTCTTGCAGTTCTCCTTTCTGTGTTGCCCTGAAATGGTTCGGAGGACTTATAGAGGGAGTCAAAGATTAGCAGTGGTTCACAGCTAAATTCTGACTTTTAATCCTGCAGCAGGCCTGTCTCATTCACTGGTGAGCTCATAAAACAGTAAATATGATGGCTTCATAATTAGCCTGGTTTATAAACAAGTACTACTATTTAGCTGATACTGCAAAACGCTTTTCAGCAGCATTTGTCCAATAAACACTTATTTGGGCATACCATTTGAAAAACGTGGATTATTTGTCTGGCAGACTGAGATTTCTCATCAAACTGCAGCATGGAGCTAACTTGCTGCTGTCTGGCTAGCCTGTGCCTTCAAACCACTGCTGGTGGTGAGGGGAGAATGGGGTGCTGGAGGGACATCAGGTCATTGGAGAGTGCACCTACAAGTACCACATCCTCACTAGGACACCCCTTTTAAGCAGTGCAGTGCTCCAGTCTATCCCAGAGCTTATGAGGCATGCCTGTCTGTACTCAAGTCCTTCCATCTTCCAGTCCTCTTGCTTCTTGTCAGCACATGCCAAACTCAGCCTACAGCAAGGCCAAGATGTGTGGGTGCCTCTCCCTCCTTCAGGCACCTACTAGCCTATCAGGGGTCATGGAAGCACCCATGGCATCTCATTCTGCTCTCATTTGCTTCTGCACGACAGCACTGACATGAGGTGCCTGTACCACAGAGTGCTGGAAGTAACGATGAGTTACAGCACTTGCTCTGTCTCACAGCTTTAGGTCATGTCATAACAGAGGCTACAACGCATGAAGCATCTCTTGACTTGTAGTCATCATACTGGAAGACTACAGATTATTCTGAAAAAACAGCTTTAAAAAGACAGATCCTTACTGATAATCCTGATAATGAAATGTATCAGTTTTAATGAATGTTTGTAAGTGAGCTGGAAAGGATTTGGATGAAGATGTGTGCAACACAAGCACCTTTAAAGCAGTACCATGACAGATGTGGATGCCCCTAAATGCGGTCAGGATGACCAGACTTTTTCCAGCTTGGAGTATGGCAGTGACATTTCTTTTGCAAAAGGCAAGTCATTTTTGTCGTAAGAGAAGGGACTGGTTCAGTCTACCTGGAAGAAGACACATGTCAGACCCAGATTTTTCTTAGAAACCTCCAAGAGACTCAGAGGGGAATAAGCTCACATTGCCCCTTTAAATATTGTAGACGGGGTGGTTCATGGAAGAGTGGGCTCAGCTTAATTCTCAGGTTGCAGAGGGAGTTTGCGAGGTGCAGGATTATGAAAGGAAGTTTGCTTTTGTACTTTGTGAAATGAGTATATTTAAAATAGAAAGTAAAACTGGAAATGCCACAGACCATGAAATGAAAATTCCAAATATGTCAGGACAGAATTAGGCATTGGATGCTGTGCAGTCTGGGGATCGTGCTGCAGTCCTACATCCCACAGCCACATGCACTTCTGGGTTTCTGCAGCTAGCAAAGATGTTTTGGGCTGGCGCCACTGATTTAGTGGCCAAGCCAAAGAAACCTATGAGTGTATCAACATGAAAGCAGGGGAGCATTACAATGCTTTTGATTTGTCATTATTTAGGAAACACTGGGAAGACTAGAAATGTGGCGATGGTGGGCACAGAAAAGCAGGGTCTGGTGTCAGCATGTTGATGTGGGGCTGTCTGGTGTGTTGCTTCCATGGAGAGGTGGGCAGTGAGTGGCCCAGCAGGATTTCAGTCCTCACACTGCTGGCAGTTGTCTCTAGCTGTGGGCACAGCATGTTTTTGTGTTCAGTTGCTAGTCAGGGTGAAGAGAGCATCTTACATCCATGCACTTCAGCTGCCTTTAACTCTCTACTGTTGGAATGAGAGCAACTACAAGGTCTGAATAAAAAAGGACTGTTGTCTGAAGGTTGTTCTCTTCTTGTGGGATCCCTTCAGCCTCGGCTATCTTGTGCACTGTAATTAAAAGAGCCCTCTGGAAAAATTAGAAAGAGATGGGACCAAAGTCTCTACTGGAGCACACTGAAGGCAGCAGCATTTATTCATGCAAAGGCCAAGACTTAATGTCACACAGCAGGGTATGTATTTGCCACTATACTAATAATTATTGCTAAAATATTTCTTAAAGCATCATTTCTGTAATATCTAAGTGCCTCAAAATCCTTATTCATCTTCATTCCCCATTAGTGAAGAACAAAGCAGAACTAGTTCTGTGTAGACCTAATTGGAAAGACACAGTAGACTAGAAGACTACCATAGACTAAAGGTAGAATGCTGAAGATATTTAAGCACATCATTTTTGGCCTAAGAGATCTCTCTACATTCATAATGATGATTGGATTATAGCAGGGAGCTGAATCCAGGTGCACTAAGTCCTCAGTTAACCCCTAGATTATCATGCTGCCAAAGCAGGGCAGTTCAAAAATCCAAAGATAATGGATGTCTGCGTGATCCTTATCCCAGTCTGATATAGTGAATTTAGAAAATACAGGATTTGGGTGCAACCTTTGGTTTCATAATGTTGTGATCAGCATATTTAGTACGTCTGATCTGTGCTGGTAACACAAGAATCGTATTTCAGAGACGTGGAGCAGCAGGCAAAGTTTTGGTTTTCAAGCTATGCTTTATTTGTAATAAAAGCAAGGACAAATAGTCCATCAGAATTCCTGCCCTGCATCATCTGAGCAGAGAAAGTAGAATGAATGATGTGCCGGTGATGAATAGGTCTATTACCTTGTAAATTGTACTGTATAGTACCTCTCATAACAACACAAGATGCTGATGCATTTTTTTGATTTCATGATTTAATGCCTATTACATTATTTTAGTTCTCATTCTGGAGGCAATATGGACAGGAAGACATGAATCTGATCTATCCTGAAGTTAAAGTTGAAAAGTTTGCTTCACATAATTCTGTGAAAAAGAGCCATGCTTTATATTAGTAATAATAGTCTATAACTTACACTTTTCTGGTACCAGATTGGGAAAATTTCAGATAAAGGTACCTGCCTCTCTCACTGTGGGATATTGCCTAGTTATAGACAGTGGAGAATTTTCAGGGCTATGAAGTTAGGATACAAGTTGATGATCTAAGCTAAAGTTTTGTCATCCCTATGATGTTTGGATACTCTCTGTTCTGGGATACCATTGCTGCAAATAATTCCAGAAAGGCATGATAAATAATCCTTTCTATAGATAAATTAGTAGTATTTTGGTCTACTTAAGTCACCTGGCTATGAGGTAGAAGTAGCTACTTTGTTGGAATTGGTGTAGGGAAGAAATTACTAGATTAGGTAAAATGGCTAAATTTGATTAATTTCTTTCATTCAGAAAGCTCCGTCAGGTAAAAAACCAAAACAAAACCAAACCAAATACAACAACAACAACAACAAAAACCCCAAACCAAACAAAAGCCAAGTGCAAACCAACTTCTTTGTATCGAATCATAATCATGGGATTTTTCTAGGTCCAAGTGGCATCTGCAAGAAGTCACATGGGAAGAGTCCTGCTGGACATCCGGGCTTTCTGCTTGAGCTCACAGTGGAGCTCAGGCACCAAAAAATGCTCTGAAGGGGCCTTCAGCCCTGCAGTTGCTGGTGGTCATCTCATGCAACTTCTTCCATATCTGTATTGCCTTCTGTCTCAGAAGTAGTTAACTTGGTAGCCTCACGCTCAGCTCATATATTGGTTAGAAGTGCTCCTTTTACTTTTGGTATAATAACTTAGCAACATACCTGTACCTGTTTGTTTTCACTGCTCTCTAGTTTTACCACCTCTTTTTCCTCCCTGATGATAAATATGCAAATTCTCACCCCATTACTGCATTTATACTCAATAATCATAATCTGCTCTCTACTGCCCCTTGCTGTCCCAACAAACTGTTCTTTCAGTTTTTTGTAAGTCAAACATCTAATCTTCCATAGCATAACAAATGCCATATCTGTGTTCTTGTTCCATTTTGAGATCATCTTTCTTAAACACGTCAGCATGTTGTATTTTCATACAAAAGATTGGGGGGCAGGTCTCACGGTTTCTTTGTACAAGGTTGTTAGTGCTTCCCCACTTCTGTGGAAATGCTTCTGATACGTTCTAGGATCTTTTTTGTCATTTCTGCTTCATGTTGTTGGATTGCAGTGATTCTATTATCAGCCTGTGCTTCTGGGTATCTGGAAGAACCTGTCCAGACATCGAGGTGTCTGTCCTCTACTATGTCCAGATGATGAGCTCTCTGCTTACACCAGAAATGCTCATTATTAGTCCCTAGCTGTATGGCTTCACACTTTGCACAATTGATTTCCATCCATTTCTACTAATGGAGACCTCAAGGTCATCTGCTTAGTACTGTGTGAAATCCCAGTCTCTTCTGAATTGACAGAACTCCTCCTAACTAGGCATCATCTGCAAATTATTACCACCCTCTTGCTTTTGGTTATAGACTTTAATGAGATTGATCCCCAGAATGAATCTTTGAAGAAATCCCTCGGTAACTCAGAGGTTTTCTCTCAGGTTTTGTTGCAAAGGCACAAGTGGCATGTGCTGGAATTTATCTGCATGTTTTCAGATAACTCTTCTCTGGTTTGTGGTAGTGTCTGATAACGACTGGCTGCCTCTCCTCATCTCCCCTCTCCGCCATGCTGGCAATCCACAGAGATTTGGGAGGATGGAATGGGATGCTCCACCCCAACCCAGCCACCCCCAGCCAGGGTTTGCAGGCACCTCCTTCTCTATTCTGTTTTCCCTTGCAGACAATTTGTTCTTAATATAAATACTTATACTCTGTGGTAACTTTTAATTCACTGTAAATATCAAGATTGACTTAAAGTCAACACATTTTGCCATAAATAGAGTGCCTTTCACAACAAGTACATAATTAACTTTTCCTAATTAATCGTTGGCTGCTTGCCAAATTAACTCCGTCACAAAATGTATTATTATTTAGGATGATACCAAGCAAATTACTGGTGTGTCAACTAATTGAAAATGTTCAGATGTCACAACTGCAGCAGCTTGCAGTTTGCATTCAGAGGCAGGTTAGAGTCGTGCTGCACTCATTAAAACAGCTTCTTCTGTAGTTTTCATGTGAGCATCATTTATGACCCAGGATTGATGCTATTGATGCCATCCTCAGAAGTTACAGTCTATGTCTTTAACTGGGTAAAGCTCAATCCTGAAGAAACTGGTTTCAATTAAGTTAGCTTAAGGGTGTGTTTAGCCTTAGCTAAGGCTTAGATATGTAGCTTATCTGTTTAGATACGTAGAGTGCTTCCAGCATGACATGGTAAGCCACTTGCTTTTCTACAATGATGAGCATTATTGCCAGGCAGGGAATGATTGACTTTTAGCTACTAAAATATACAAATTAAATTGGTAATCTTAATTTTATTACTTTAAAATGATAGTGTGATTAGGCTTGGAACAAACCTTAGTTATCGCTCATCTGGGACATACAGGGCTTTCCTTTCCTGCTCCACTCCCAGCCTCAATGTTCCTGGCTCACACCAATGTTCCAGCAGTGAAGTGAGGGCACTGGCAAGACATCTGAGTGAATTGTCTCACTTTTAGTGACCTGGTGACCTTCAGCTACTGAAGAAATCCCACCCTGCTGTGCTTTCCATCCATCTCATTGCAGCAAGGCTGGTACCTGGTGTGCTGCGGTGTCCCTCTCCATCAAGGCTCAGCGCTGTCTCACACACTGCTCAGGCAGGGTGATGTAACCTTGGCTTGTTTCTCCCTCACCCTTGGATACTGGCAGCTTGCTACCTCCCCCCAAACTGTTTCTTGTGCAGTACAGGCAAAAGATTTCACCTGGAGAACACCTTTTAATGCTTAGACCTTTCTGTGGGGTTTGCAGCAATCACTGTCCTTTACTTTTCCCATCACCCTGGAGCATTTAAAAACTGATAAAAGAGTGTTAATGTAGGTAATGCACTGTTGGTGCTGGTGGGACAGTTACAGTGATCATTTTTTATACTTTTGCATATGTTAAATTAGAGGGCAACAGGGAATAAAGTGTATGCAGCAGTTTCGAACCTGTATTTTCTTCCATTTCCCTCCTTTGCACTCCACCAGCCCGGGGGCGTGTTGACATGGCCGCAGGAACATCCATCACATGAGACACCTTTCAGGTTCTGAGTTGTCCTGGGTTCAGCAGTTGCAGTCAGTTTTTCTTCTCTTTAGTAGCTGGTGTTTTGA
>NDXB01009337.1:1028-12770 GCA_002631895.1 Agapornis roseicollis
CCACCATCAGATAACTCACGACACCCCCCTCCTCCCCATTTCCTTCTCCAAGTCAAAGAATGAGCACACCTTGTCCGAGGGAAATTGATTCTCTTTTTGCTTGAACAGGGCGATTGCCACGTTTTATATACTCTGGTCTTGGTGATCATTAGTAATTCAATTTTCTTTTTATTAGCCCCCTTATCTGCTGAGCAATAGAGTGGCAGAACTGACCTCTTCTGCACGGGGAAATGGCTCAAATCTTCTCCCTGATTAATTTTGCCAGTTAAGGCAAAGAGGAGAGAAATGGCCCAGCTCTTAAGCATCACAATGAATAAAGCTTAATGTTGATTGTGATGGAATTTGGGATGCCAAGGAAATTGATTGAACGCAGCAATTACACTGCAATAGTAACTCAAGGGAAATGGGATAGTTTTCTCCTGGCCATAGGCTTTTGGTTATTTAAAACAATCCAATTTGCAAGGATAATTATATATTAGTGTTTTATCTGCCACTTGAAATGAACATGGGAGTTTTGATACTGGCCCAGCATTAGCAGGTTATTGCTGCAAATTACTTGATATCTGCTTTCTTTCACATAAAGACGAAATTAGGCCATCAATAACCAGCAAAAGGTGGACTGGGGAGATGCGAGGGGCACGAGTGCCCTCTGCAGGGCTACGGGGAAGGAAGGGATGCACCAGAGGCTCCCCAAACTCCCCAGTATTCCTGCTTGGAGGGAAGCATACAGCCACCGCTCCGGTGCGGGACACGCAGCGAGCAGGCGTGCTGCGGCTCCCCATCCATAGACCTGCCACAGCTTTGCCATTAAAGGCAATTAAAACAAAATCATCTTCATCGAAGCGCTTACTTCTAGTTTTTTCCTAGAGAAAAAGCCCTGGGAATAAGAAATGACAGCGTTGTCGTGCGGAATTCCCACTGGATGAACACTTCCAGCACAGCGGCGATGCGCAAGACCTGCGGCAGCCAAAGGAGGGCAATGGCATTGATTTGTAGGAAGGGCAAGGAAAGGTTCACAACTGCAAACCCTCAACTGTCTGCCATTAAAAACAAGAGTTGAGAGCCCCATCCTGCAGGATGTCAACCAGGCACCAGTTAGAGCCCGCAGTAAAAAGCTGTTGGATAAGAGAGGGCTCCCTGCATCCATGCTGCTGGTATAGGAGTTGGAGCACAGGAGGAAGAGGCACATCCTGCTGACTGAGTTAAAGCATCCTTAAAAGCTGCTAATTTCATTTAAAACCGGTGACATAAAGGTCATATCCTGGTCATAGCTTGGGAATAACCCCATCTCCAGTTTGGAGGAAGCAGATAAAGGCTGCCCTACTGAATGGGACAGCACATGGCCTAACAGCACAACAGGAACTGGCCTCATCCCAATGTAGGCACCAAGATCTGGTTATACTGACAATCCCCTCTACCAAATAAGCCCCAGAAAGCCAATTCAGGAGAGACATTTGCCTGTAGACAACAGAATTCCAACATACCCTCACTGCAATGACAGAAGAGGAGTCCAATATTTATTCTCCACATCAAATCCTTTGGCTCAGATGCCAAAAGAAAGTGGTTGGGAAACTGCATCCATGGAAATTCCACCGACATCTTAACTATAGGCTGGCCTCTCCTTGCTTCTTGCATCCAGAAAGGCAGATTGTATCTCAGGAGCTCTTCAGTATGAAAGCAGAGCCCAGCAACAACCCCAGTGGAATTCCCACACATAAACAGAGGAATTTAAAGTTCAGGCTGTAAAAGGAATTCCAGTTATGGGAAATCGTTGGAAAGTATACGAAAATACACATTTGGAGAAAGAAATGTAAAAAATGGGATACAAGAAACCCAGAGAGAGGCCTTGGACAAGGGCCTGTAGGGCCAGGCCAAGGGGAATGGCTTGAACCTGCCCAAGGGGGAACTGAGCTGAGCTCTGAGGCAGAAGCTGTTCCCTGGGAGGGTGCTGAGCCGCTGGCACAGGGTGATGGCCCAGAGAAGCTGTGGCTGCCCCATCCCTGGCAGTGCTCAAGGCCAGGTTGGACACAGGGGCTTGGAGTCCCCTGCTCCAGTGGAAGGGGTCCCTGCCCATGGCAGGGGTTGGAGCTGGATGAGCTTTAGGCTGCCTTCCAACCCAAACCATTCAATGATGCTATGAAATCACAAAGTTAACTTCAGGTTGGTTTTAAACAGGGTCTATCTCTAAGCAACACAGTGACACCAGTGGCCTGAGGACCATATTCAGCAGCCTGATGATCTGGTTTGGATTAGCTTTTCAGAGAATGCTATAGTTTGGAAGGGACCTTAAAGCTCCTCCAGTACCAGTCCCCTCCCCGGGTAGGGACACCTTGCACTAGAGCAGGCTGCTCCAAGCCCCATCCAACCTGGCCTTGAATATCCTTCCCTGGATAAGGAGAGAAGCAACCGCTGTCTTTTATCCCTCTTGTGCCAGATCCCTGATTCAGACCCAAACTGTTTTGCCTACAGCAGACAACACCATCTCATCTGCACCTTCTATGGATAAATATACTCGTGAAGCCTGAAATCTGCAGGTGCTGCATGAAGCAGATCCTGTGCAGAAGTCAGTTCAAAGAAGGGAAGGTCACGGGCTCCATCAGGTTCATGTCCATGCCCAAAGCAGGGCCACGTTACCTGAGTGGAGTCACAACTCCTCCCAGCAAAGCAATTACCTCCAAGTTTTCCTTCCCTCCAAAAGGAGCCTAAAAAGTTAAACGGGAAGAAAGAAGTAGAAGAAGAAAAGAAGATTGCTTTAATATTAATGGCACATTAATATTAAGTACGATGTGGTCAAGAAGTCCAACATCTAAAGGCTGTTTCCTCAACATTCATTTGGCTCCAGTGAGCAACTCCTCTTTGCTTTGGTCACGCACTTGAGCTCCTCCTGTGCACATGTTCCACCCCAGCTTAATACACCTGGGTGAGCAGAGCAGGACTGCATTAGAAATGCTTCGCTGCTCTCTGATCCCATCTGAACAGCTCCCATTTAGGGCATTCCCCAATGCCTGAGTGGTTCCTAAATGTTCACCTTGATCAAAGGAGTATTTTGGGGTTAAGCTGATAATAGCTGCAGGTGTAACACTCATCATGGGAGAAGCACAAACGATCCCAAGAGAACTGCTACCACTTTGCCACTTCCCATTATCCCTCTAAGGATCACTGATCCTTAACTGAAGCCTCAGTCAATGCCACAGAGGGAAATGCCTCTGAATACAAAGCACCAGGAAACACCACTCTGAAACTGAGCCTCAGCAGTGGCTGGAAGAGCTGAGATCAAAGAGGTCCAGAAGGGTCCAAAAAGGGAATGGGAGAGGCAAGAGATGGACAATCCTTTGCGTTACACACTTGGGAAAGGCCGGGATTCAGAATGTGCCACGTATCCCAAGAGCCTGTTTAACAGGACAAACAGGACCCAGCTTCTTGCAGCAACACTCAGAGCATGAAGCATTGCACGTTCCTCCCCAGGCTTCCTCCCACCTGCAGCCCTGACACGTACGCTGTTTGCATCCCAAAGTGGGACCTTGGGAATGCAGCATTGCTGGATGCTCACTCACCACACTGCCATGAGGGCCCAGCCGATCCAGGCTCCAGCATGACCACATCCATCCATGGGATCACAAGCCTGACTCCAGTGCCTAAAGAAACCTGGAGCGGGGCAGCATTTTCAACTCACCATCTAAGGCATCAGTGTCCATTCTCCCACTGGCAGAGAGGCACAGGGAAAAGAAGGATTTGTGGCATTTAGGAAGTGAGGAGGAGCAGTCTCACACATGCACACGCACATATAGGCACAGGAAAAGGCAGGAATGGCATTTCCTTTTGCTTTTAGTGCTTATGAGAACCAAACCAAGACAGATTTTTACAGCAGCTGCAGCAGTTTGCAAAGAAAAAGAGTCACTTCCAAACCTCGATCCCAGTTTTTTCCCCAACCTTCCCTATTTGCCACCTTTCCTTTGAGCAAAGCCAGGAGTACAACTTCACTTCTGCTCTGTCTACGTATTTTCATCTCTATGTTGTTGAAAAGCAAACACCTTTTCAGGCTGGGAACATGACCTTCAATCACGGAATGAGGATGTGGATCCGTTTTGTGCATGCTTAACCTATGTGCAGCTTCCCTTGGTTGGGCACAGTTTGACTGACAGCTGCCACAAAGCAGAGATGTTGGCCAAGCAAAACCAGCTCCCATTGGTGCTGGAGCCTTCCCAAGGGAGCAGCTTCCGTGCTGTGACCTCCTCACACAGCCGAGCAACCTCCACAGCAGCACAAATCCAGGTGTCAACATGGAGCTACGTGGAGCACAAGGATCAGGTTTAACCTCAGGTGTGTTCCCGAATCATCCAAACAGCTCCTAGCCCTGGAAGCAGCAGCAAAACTCCATCTCCTCATACGTAAAATGCTGCTGCAACCCCAAATGGCTCTGCAGCAGAACTGCTCATAGCAGGCTCTCAGCAAGCACCAAGCCCTTTATAACGGAGCTTTACAGCATAAAGATTCATTCAGTGGTGTGTACTGGTCATGCCATACTAGAGAAAGGCTCCCCCAAGCACTTTGTGAGGCTTGAGTCCTCAATTCACCCACAATAAGCAGTGGGCAGCTCTTGGGATGCTGAAGAGCTGCACTCCCCACCCCACACATCACCATCACCTAAGGAGGAAAAGCCTTGTTGCCCCCACGCCACTGCCACAGCTGGATCTGGCCACATGTGTCCACCACATCTGGTTTCAGACATCACAGAAGAGCAACCCCAGTGCAAATGTGCCCCAGACCTCCGACCATGCGTGCTGCCTTCACACACTGCATGTCTGGAGGTACCTCTCCAGGCACCAAAGGGTTTGATGACATCCTTAAACAGAGGAAGATTCAGCCCCAAAGCCAAAGAACTCTTCGAATGCTGGACCATCAACTCAGCTGCCCAAGTGTACATCTTAATTCTCCTTCCCCTGCCTGCCTCCGAAATCCAGATCCAGAATTCTCCTCCCAGCATCTCCCCACCCCTCCAAACCCTCTTTACAAACACACATGAAAAGGAAACTCTTTGCCTTCTCCTCCTACAGAAAGCTTTTCCCTTTTCTGATTCTTCTTCCCCTCCATCCGAACACAGCAACATCACAGCAAAGCTCTTGGTCTGAATGCAAGCTGTCTGTGACAATGCCACCACTGAACAGCAGAACCAGGAACACCACAGAAACGTGTCACACGCACACAGGTGCAGCTCTTTGAGCCCCAGGTTGACCATTGCCAAGCCAAGGCAGCAGGACACAGCCACAAACTAAAACCCAATGGATCTGGTTTTCCTCTAAGTACTGCTATTTTAGGTAAATCACTACCTGCCTGCAGCCATGGCACTGAGATATGGGTGCATTAGGTAAGTTCATAGCTCCTAGAAGAGCACCTCATGGCATGGACAAGCTTTTCCCCCAGGCAATAGATACTAGTCTTACAGATGTATTACTACCCCTGCCATTCTCTTCCTTCCTGTTTGATGCCTTCAAGTCCAGCAAAACCACACTGAAACCAAGAAGCAGCTTTCAAATGGCCTCGTTTGGAGATGTCAAAGCACAACACATCTCCTGGGTAAGGCAAGAAGCCTTACACCAGCCAAACATCACCTCAGTGTTTGCTCCAGGACCACCAACAGCAGATAAACACCTCCTGGAGGACTCCATAACTCATTTCCAAACCCCAAAGCTTCCCCTGGAACTGCTTCACCAGCACCCACAGCAAACCCCATCATCCCTTGGGATGGCTGGTCCTACCTTCCTTGCTGGAGACCTGCATCCTGGTGGCTGGCAGCCTGCAGAGCCTGTGCTTGGTGATGTGCACCAGGCCCCTGGGTGAGGAACGCTTTGATGACACAGAAGGTTTGCCCCTCGAGTTCTTCTTCCTGAGGTGGAAGTGGCTCCTCAGAGGCGTGGTGGGGGAGAAGCTGCTCTTCTTATCCGATGAGAAGCTGTGAAGGGAACACCACGGAGTTAGAAGAGAGTAAAGAGGTGACCAAAACCCATCCCAGAGCTGAGAAGAGAAGCTCCTGTCACTGAGCTCCTCTCTGCTCCCACAACAAGGGTGGTAACAAACACTGAACAGAGAATTCCAAGGAAAAAGGCAAGTGAGGAGTTCCTTGCAAAGCACAGATGGAGAATGAGGGATCTGACAGCACAACTCCACCATTGCCTTCAGCTTTCTGCTCAACAGTGCAGGAGAGAGGACAGAATCAGACAATGATTTCAACTGGAAAAGCCCTTTAAGCTCACCCGGTCCAACCATTCCCAGCACTGCCAAGGCCACCCCTGCCCCATGGCACTGAGGCCTCCTCTCCACGCTGTGTGAGCCCTTGCAGGGCCGGTGCCTGCAGCCCTGCCCTGGGCAGCCTCTTCCAATGCCTGAGCACCCTTTGGGGCAGGAATTGCTCCTCAGCTCCATCCAAACCTGCCCTGGGGCAGCTTGAGGCCGCTTCCTCTTGGCCCATCCCTTGTTCCTTGGGAGCAGAGCCCAGCCCCCCCTGCCTCCATCCTCCTCTCAGGCACTTGCAGGGAGCCATCAGGTCCCCCCTGAGCCTTCTCTTCTCCACACTGAACCCCCCAGCTCCCTCAGCCCTTCCTCATTCCCCTTGGGCTCCAGGCCCTGCACCAGCTCCATTGCCCTTCTCTGTCCCCGCTCCAGCCCCTCAATGTCTCTCTTGTAGTGAGGGGCCCAGCACTGAACCCAGGATTCGAGGTGCAGCCTCACCAGTGCCCTGGGTCCTGCTGGACTTTAGCAAGATGAGGAGGGGGTCTCACCTCCCCAAATGCCAAACCATCCCGGACAACCCCAGCCTGTACAGGCACCTTGCTCCAGAGCGATCCTCCCAGCACAATCCACTCATAGACACATTCCCAAACAAACCAGGAGGGCAAGAGAAGGGTGGAAACTTATGGTGAAGCACCAAGCAGAGCATGTGGGAAAGAGCAGAATTGAGGCACCAGATCCTCAATTGCTGCCATGTTACCAGCTCGTTGCTTTAAACAGATTCATTACTAAGGCCACAGTCCTCAGTTTTCAAGAGCTCAGGACTGGTTTTACAGCAGTGAGAAAGGAGCCAAAGCCCATGTCCACTACACTGAGGGTATCTGTGAGTTCACTGGGAGAGTAAAGGTCACACAGCTGCCATCAAACCTCACCCTATCCCATTTATCACAGAACAGTTTGGGCTGGAAAGGACCATAAGATCATCAACTTCCAACCCCCTGCCATGGGCAGGGACCCCTTCCACTGGAGCAGGGGGCTCCAAGCCCCTGTGTCCAACCTGGCCTTGAGCACTGACAGGGATGGGGCAGCCACAGCTTCTCTGGGCACCCTGGGCCAGCGCCTCAGCACCCTCACAGTAAAGAACTTCTGCCTTATCTCCAACCTGAACTTGCCCTGTTTCAGTCTGAACCCATCACCCCTTGTCCTGTCACTCCAGTCCCTGATGAAGAGCCCCTCTCCAGCATCCTTGTAGCCCCCTTCACACACTGGCAGCTGCTCTGAGGTCTCTAAGCAGCTTCTCTTCTCCAGGCTCAACAGCCCCAGTGTTCTCAGCCTGGCTCCATACAGGAGCTGCTCCAGCCCCTGCTCATCCTCGTGGCCTCCTCTGCACTTGCTCCAACAGCTCCATGTCCTTCTTATGCTAAGACACCAGAACTGCACCCAGTGCTGCAAGTGAGGTCTCACAGGAGCAGAGTAGAGGAGCAGGATCCCCTCCTTTTCCCTCCCCTGCAGCACAGGCTGGGATTGCTTCCAGCCCTGCTAAGAAAAGTAGCACAACCTCAGCTATCTCACCGGGAGCACAGTGAAACGAAGCCCTCACAGCACTTGCACAACACGCTTGCTTTCAGAGACAGTTTGGTCCCGACCTCTTTATCTGTTTCCCTTCGACTGCCAGCCCAGTGCTAACCCCTTTTGCAGATATCTCAGCCCCCACACCTTTTCCTTCCTCCAAGCTTCATTTATAACCTCCCCACTGTACTCTGTTCCTATCAGACACAGCCAGGGGGGAGAACTTGCTCCACAAGACCCTAGGAGTTATCTGCTGCTCTGGCACAGGACACTCTCCCAGCGTGGCTACAACAGCCACAGATGTCACTGACTTGACAAGGATAAGGAAGAGCAAAAGCCTGCAGGGAGGATGCTTTGGGTTACAGGCGAACAGCACTAAGGGATGGCAACTAAAGGGAGGAAAGTACCCATAGAGCATCATGTACAGAGCTTATCTCCTATCCCCACTTCATCCCAAGGTCTGTGCAATGGTTTACAAGGACAGACCTCACATGGTAAAGTGTTAATGTCATGGATTATGGGTTGGGGCAATCCCCACTCTGGTTGGAGCATCCCTGTGGAGAAGGACTCGGAGTGTTGGGTGAGGAAAAGCTCCCCATGACCCAGCTTCAGTGAGCACTTGAGCCCAGAACCCCCCCATGTGCTGGGCTGCACCCCCAGAGCGTGAGAAGCAGCTGAGGGAGGGCTCCTGCCCCTCTGCTGTGGTACTGGGAGACCTGAGAGCAGCTCCAGGGCCTAAAGGGGCTGCAAGGAACCTGGAGAAGGGCTTGGGACAAGGGCCTGTAGGGCCAGGCCAAGGGCAATGGCTTGAACCTGCCCAAAGAGGGGAGCCTGAGCTGAGCTCTGAGGCAGAAGCTGTTCCCTGGGAGGGTGCTGAGCCGCTGGCCCAGGGTGATGGCCCAGAGAAGCTGTGGCTGCCCCATCCCTGGCAGTGCTCAAGGCCAGGTTGGACCCAGGGGCTTGGAGCACCCTGCTCCAGTGGAAGGGGTCCCTGCCTGTGACAGGGGTTGGAGCTGGAGGAGCTCTAAGGTCCCTTCGTCCCAAACCATCCTAATCCTAGGATTCAAGCCACTTCTCTTCTCCCCACCCCCCAACACAAGTGGTTATCAAACAGCCATTTCCTTCCCTTTGAACGAAAGTGTGTTATTCAGGTCAGGGAGGAGCCTCCCAAGTGCTGCAGCAAAGAGAAATGGGAGATGAGAAGAAATCCCAGCTCATTTCAAAGCTTAAAGCAGACAGAAAACTGCAAAAGCAATTAAAACCCAAGAGCTTCCAAGCCTGGAAAATGGGATGGCTCCAGACAGAACAAAGCACTTGGAAAGAGGAAGGCAAACCTTGCCTCCAGTAGACAGAAATCCTCCTCGGAATTTCACTTATAGCCACTTAGATGAAGTCAGCGGACACAAAATACAACCAGCACCATCAACAAGCACCAACTTACCCCAAGCTGCCTTTTCTCTTGATGATTTTGGTCCGACTCTTCACTTTGTAGCTGGACAACGTGGCCTCACCAAAGGAGGACTTCACCCCACCAAGTCCAGCATATGAAGCGCTCAGAGGTGGTGAGGCAGCAGTGGCTAGAAACAGGTTGGGGGCTGGAGCCTTCTGCTGATCCTCTGATCGCCACCTGAATGCTGACTTCGAGGTGGAGGGTGAGCTCTGCAAAGTGCTGGCTTTCCACTTGTATTTGCTGGGAGAGACCCCCAGCTTGGCCTGAAGTCCCGATTTCTTCACCTTGGCTCCCAAGTCTGCTTTGGGTGACACTTTAGCACCTCTGTCTGCTCCACCAGTGACCCTCTTAGCACCTTCGGAAGCTTTAGGGCTCACCCACCTCTTTACAGCACGAGGGCATTTACCAGGGTTTGCAACCCACGTGTAATTGGCTTTCCTGAACTTTGGAGCTTTGCTGGAGATGGGGGTTGAGGCAGCTTTGGGGACTGTGGCAAACCTGCTCCTCCCTGGAGTCATCCCAACCACTGAAGTCACAGCAGGTCTGGAGCAAGGCCCACCACTTCCCAGGAGCTTTGTCTCTCTGGATGCATCCCTGGCTTGCTCACAAGTGGACTGCCCTGGACCTGGTGGTTCTGTCTTCTTCCACACCACGCACTGAGCTGGGTCACGGTCTGGCAACACTGGATGCTCCTGAGGTTCTGATTTCAGTGTCACGGCGCTTTCACTGGTGCTTCCAGAGGAAACTAGGGAGCTCCCAGCCATGTCACCAGCCATAAGCACTGTTCTGGGCTCATCGGCCACACTCACATAGGCTGAACTCACAAACCTGTGAGATGAAGTGAAGGAAACAGAGAGAGAAGGTCTCCTCCCTTCATTTTGGCTCACAGATGGAGATTTTGGCACCCTTTTCCTGTCACCTGAAGCCGTGACCATTGTTTCCAGCTTGCAGCACGAACCAACATCAGGAAACTCTTTGGAATCTCCAAACTGGGCAGCCCTGTGGGGAAGCTGGATCCCCACAACTATGTTTCCATCAGTGGTTAGGTCCACATGTCTCTCTGGAGATGATTCTGGTGGCTCAGAGGCCTGGCTGACCCCATAACTTCCAAAAGCCTGAGATGTGCTGGCACTTCCACCATTCCCAACATCACACATTGCTCCCGGTGGCCGGTTCACAAGGGAATACTTTTTCCTCCAAGAATGAGCTTGGTGCTGCTGGAAATCCCTTGCTGGAGCTTGCTGAGGGTACCTGGCCAAAAATGTCCCCCTCCTGCTGAAGGGAGGCTGCCGGGAGGGGTTCCACCTCCGTGGTTGGGATGGCAGCGGCACATCCCCATGTGTGTTCTTGTGGTCATTGATGAGACCTAAGGAGGAGAACACAATGTCTGTTCATCCCCAATCCCATGGGAGTCTGACAGCATCAATCCCAACACGTGGGTAACCTGTCCATCCCCAATCCCATGGGAGTTTGACAGCATCAATCCCAACACGTGGGTAACCTGTCCATCCCCAATCCCATGGGAGTCTGACAGCATCAATCCCAACACGTGGGTAACCTGTCCATCCCAAATCCCATGGGAGTTTGACAGCATCAATCCCAACATGTGGGTGACCTGTTCATCCCCAATCCCATGGGAGTCTGACAGCATCAATCCCAACACATGGGTGATCTGTCCATCCCCAATCCCATGGGAGTCTGACAGCATCAATCCCAACACATGGGTGACCTGTCCATCCCCAATCCCATGGGAGTCTGACAGCATCACAGCTCTGCTTTTCCTCATGCTGCAATGAGGATCACTCCACACAAACCTCATTTCAGATAACTGTTGGAAGGAAAACCTCCCTCCATCCTCATGGAAGTCAGTAACAAAAGTGATCTCACAGGAGTTTAGTCCAAGCTCAACACAGGTCTGGACCACAGACACACCAACGACCCGTCACACACCTCACTTGTGCTCTCAGCCACATTCTGCCCCTTTCTGCTCTTTCCTAGGTGCCTGATGGATGTTTGAGTTATTGGGTTTGGAGCCTGATCTACAGAAATGCTGATTTTGTTTCCAGAAGTATCTTCAGAGCAGGACCTGTGGGTGAGCCATGTGGCCCACAACAGGCACCACCAGCAACCACCACAAAGCACAGAACCATAGCATCAAACAGGTTAGAAAAGCCCTTTAAGCTCACTCAGTCCAACCATTCCCAGCACTGCCAAGGCCACCCCTGCCCCATGGCACTGAGGCCTCCTCTCCACACTGTGTGAGCCCTTGCAGGGCTGCTGCCTGCAGCCCTGCCCTGGGCAGCCTCTTCCAATGCCTGAGCACCCTTTGGGGCAGGAATTGCTCCTCAGCTCCATCTAAACCTGCCCTGGGGCAGCTTGAGGCCGCTTCCTCTTGGCCCATCCCTTGTTCCTTGGGAGCAGAGCCCAGCCCCTCCTGGCTCCATCCTCCTCTCAGGCACTTGCAGGGAGCCCTTAAGGTTCCCCCTGAGCCTTCTCTT